>OU612046.1:17801760-18051760 GCA_914767935.1 Coremacera marginata | reverse complement strand
ATATCTGTATCTATATCTATATCTATATCTATATATATATATATATATCTATATCTATATCTATATCTATATCTATATCTTTATCTATATCTATCCATATATCCATATATATATACTATTATATGAAATCTATACTATTATCTATCTACTGTATCTATACTATTATATAAAATTTAAGTGCAAATTTTTGAGGTGAAATACTTCCCATATTACCCTATGTTAAAAAAGTGTTTTTTTTTTGTTTTTCTGAAAAATTAGCTCGAAAATAGCTGGAATGATTTCTTTTTTTCTTAAGTTTTTATTTTCCGGTGCTTCAAGCTAAGGCTATTTATCTAAGCTATGCAAATTTTTATTTCGAATTTTCCGGAAATTCTGAAAAATTAGCTCGAAAATAGCTGGAATGATTTCTTTTTTTCTTAAGTTTTTATTTTCCGGTGCTTCAAGCTAAGGCTATTTATCTAAGCTATGCAAATTTTTATTTCGAATTTTCCGGAAAATGGAAAATTTTTGAAAGAGCTTAAAAAAAATTTTGATATTACTTAAAAGCTCGAAAAAAGTTCGAAATTCCAGCATCAAAATGTTTTTTGTTCTTTCACTTTGCATAGCTAAGATATTTCACCAAAATTTTTAATTTCAGTTAAACTCCAAAAGCGCTAGGCCGATTTGTACGAATAAGTTTTAATAAATGTCATATTTGTGCTACATTACAGTATAGGGGTATTTGCCTTTCGACATTTTAATAATAAGTGTATTTATTTAATGTTTAAAGTTTTTTAAGAAATCATTCCAATGCCACGCATTGCTTGATTGTTTTCTTTTCATAAGTTTGTGTTGCGAGAGTTTCAATAAACTCTATGTTGTTCTCTACTCTTCTTTTTTTTTGTGCTCAGATGAAATTTGATTTTTATTTCTTCAGGCAAAAATAAAAAGCAAAATTTGCACAATATTTTTAGAACACAAAATGACAATTGTAACAAATTTAATGACAACATATTTTGTATAATAAAAATTATATTGTGCACATCTACTCAAAAATACCTTTCCATCGATATAAGATTTATGTGAATATATTGAAGTTACACAGATAAAAAGAGATCACAAACTTTTTTGTTTGCGTATTAATATATAGATTACAAAATATCCTATTTGCATTTTTTGATTTTAAACACGTCGTCGGTCCGTAACAATTCTGACACACTTGCAAAAAATGCGCTCCGATTCAACAGGCGTCGCCCGAACCAAGCAAAAAGCGCGCAGAGCTAAAAAAGTCGGTTTTTTGTATATTTTTAAGCATTTTGGGTTACCTAGATATGTGACTAACCTACCTTGAAGCCTTAAAACATTTTTTTATTATCGATACACTTTCAGCAAAACCGATAAAAATGCAAATAAAAATTTTTTTTTAATGCCATATAAAATACATCGCAATTTTTCACTAACTTTAATACAGCAGAACTTTTGAGTCCCGCAGAGTCACGAGTTGTGCGAACGTGCAAATTATAGCTCTTTTCTCATAGAGTATACTCTACAAATTACGAATGCTAATATCTGCTACAGAATCCTTGGCGGCTGTTGAAACTTATATACGATTTTAAATCTCAGCACATCTATATATAAATAGGTGAATTCAAAACAGTTCAGACCCATTTTTTCATGTGTTTCTCAACCGATTTTGATGATTTTTTTTTTTAAATGAATCAGTAGGGGGAATCACCAACGATTTTTTTAAGAAAAATGCTAGCTGGAATACGAGGCGTTGCTCGAGGGTGTTTCTCAACCGATTTTTATGATTTTTTTTTTAAATGAATCAGAGTAGGAAAAAGTAGTGCACCGAATAGTTTTTAAATTAAATCACTCGCTTTGAACAGGTAAAATATATTGGGTGTATTTTACGCATTGTGGATTCATAAACACGAAGAATATGTGCACAAAAAGAAGAGAAAAACTTTCGGCATATTTTCGTTAAGTTTTTTCCTTTATTTCGCTTACGCTTTAATAACATAACATAACATAACAGATGTATTCAATCGCTTTCTTATGACTTCGGATACTTTAAAACCTCATCAGAGAGCATCAAAAAGGATGAAATGAAAACAACGTGAACTGTCATTCGATGTTAAAATGCTAATGAAACACGATTATTTTAATAAAAGTTCAGATAGTAAGGGGGATCATTAGTTTTTCTTTTGTTGTTAAAGTTTATTTCGAATTAATTGTTTTACTTGCAACTTCGAATCAATTTTTTAAATTATTCGGATAACCTATCATATTGTTATTGGCATATTAATGAAGGGAATTCAATACAAAAAAAAAAAATATCAAATTTAAACATATTTGAAAAATATTTGAAAACATTATGGAAAAAACGGTCAAAGTTAAATATTTTAAAAAACCAAAAACTTAAAATTTGAACTTTAGACTTAAATATCTCAGAGATAAACATGACATACAAATAGGTAATAGACAAGTGATTGCTTTACATGAAACAGTATAGTTTCTAGAGTAGAAAATCTGGATCAAAGTCTAAAAAAAGGGAATCTACCTGTGTCCCAAATATTCGACCTATTAGGGAAAAAGTGAGCATAGAAGTCTAAAAATCAGCGTAAAAAGTTCTTCCAGAAAAGTATTTCAGGTTTCTGGATAAAAAAATTTTCCTAAATTTGTTGACTAGTGTAATTTTTGTTCGCATCAAATAGAGCGTATATGAACTCCAAAAAACTAAAAATACTTATTTCAGTATAGATAATCGACTAGATTTTATATAAAACTTTGCATACATAAGCTATGCGCGCTTTTTCATTTCCCCTGGCCCATTGTGCGTCGCTGGGATGCAGAAGTATTTAGGCACGTAATCTTGTATTGCAATTACGTCGTCACCTCTGTTTCAGGTATATAACTGTAAGGTTCTTACCTCTTACAATTTTGTTTAAAAATTTGTTCATTTTTAAGAACTTTGCGCAATTTTTCTACAATATGAGAACAAACTGAACGCTTTCGCGCACTTTCTTATTTTGACTCAGTGTTGCCTGGTTCTCTGCGGTCCCTCAAAAGTTGCCAAAATCAAACGAATTTGACGAATTTGAGCGATAACAATGACATCTAAACAGTGGTGTCAATGGAAAATAAATATAAATACTATCAAAAACCATCGATAGTCTGTCCAAAACTATCGATAGTCGCGATCGTGTGAAACCATCGATAGTGCCCTCGATAGTTTGCGAACTCTAGTTACAAGGTGGTCCAATATGATTTAATACTAATTAAGCAATATTTTGTAATAATCTCAAAACTTATTTGTACACCCGATAATTTTTTTTTTAAGTTCACTTTTCATTGTGTAGTAAGTATAATTAAATTAAGTGAATTCGGTCTGCTGCTAAATGACTAAACTTCTAACTTTGCATTTTATACGCTTGTTTTTAAGTTTTCCCAAGTGTTTTTGCAAAAACTAAAGTTCTGTAGATATATACCGTACATAGTCGGTTTACAATATATTTTTTCCCTATCTAGTATACAGCTTAAAACTGCTGTCTTCATAAAAATTTTATTAAATTGCATTCAATACTCGCAATAAGAATTACTATTTTTAATTATCAATGAAATAATAAATAACAGCTGTGTCGAATGTTTAAGAGTGAACTGTTGTTTTGTTATTTTATTAACTATTGGGAAAATGTTAAAATAATTGCGTCTGTACTGTGTGCGGAAATTAATTAACAAACATTTGTATTGAGTAGCACAGTAATCGTGATTCGACTAAAAACCAATTGAGTATAATTAGATATTGAATGGCTCAATATTTGTTTTGATTTTGCTCACATGTTCTTTGGCGCACATTTCGTCACACTTTTTGAGTTGCTTATAATTTTCATTTATTCGCTTATACGTTTAGGTACATATATATACACTTTATTTCCTTGTGCAGTTTTGTTACAATGTATGAAATAAAATAATTACAGGGTCAAGCAATAGATGCATATTAGCATACTTTTCAAATTTAAATGTGAAATTATTCAAGTATTTTTGAATATTGATTAGTTTTTGTTCTTCAAATCAAATTTACTTGTAACATATTAAATATATAATCAAGACGAGTAATGTAGAAATATCGTTAATAAATATAAATCTTGTCGCACTAAAAAAAAATTCTTATCTTCATTAATTAATGCTTGCTTTTTATTTTAGCTTCAATGCTAGGGAAATCAGATTAAAATTCCAATACGCGGCGGTACATCTGATAATGATAACTCCTAGGCACGGACGGTATTGCGTCTGACCAATAATAATAAATCAGTTTTGTGTGCGTCTTGATTGTGTAACATGGATGGTAGCTAAAGAATTTTTAGTGACATAAACATGAACACATATTAATTCCCTGCTTATATGATAGTGTGAACTCAATCTAATCCGTTATTTCTGCCGTTTGTTTTTTGTGTTGCTCTGTTATTTCTCTGCTGCTATGATAGTGTAAACTCAAACTAATACGTGTGAACTTTTTTCAACTTAATTGCTTATAAAGAAACGTTTTTTTTCAATAACATTATTAAAACCAGCAGCATTGAAGGAAAAAAACTTTTTTGCACTATATTCGCTCATATTTTCAGAAAAACTTTTTATGTATTTATATAAAAGTCAAGGATTTATATATTTTGTTTGTTTGGAAATCGTTAAGTAACGTAAGCCAAGCATAAAATTGATAGAGCAAAACAATTTTTAAACCTAAGCAATTAATTTGAATTTGACATAAATATTTTGTTATTTCTGTCATAATTTACTACACAAATAATTTAAAATAACGAGCATTGCCTGTGGTCAAAATTCTACCGCAAAAATACCGACTTTTGCTTTGTTTTTCTTTTTATTAAAAAATGTTGGCAAAGTTAAAAAAATTATATTGAGAAATACTTGTGGGTAATAATGGGTTGGCAACTAAGTAATTGCGGATTTCACTCATAGATGGCTTTAGTTAAATTTTTAGGTTTGCTGACGTAATCGAAACGTCAAACACATTTTGTTATTTGATAGTTGGTACTTCAATCAGTAAAACAATTTTTTGATCGGTTGTGTAGTTTTTGTTTGGCGTCTGTTGAAAAATGGAAAATCAAAACGAACATTTTCGTCATATTTTGCTTTTTATTTCCGGAACGGAAAAAACGCATCACAAAAAGTCATGTGCTGTTTATGGTGACGAAGTTTTAAAAGAACGGCAGTGTCAAAATTGGTTAGCCAAATTTCGTTCTGGTGATTTTTCACTCAAAGATGAAAAACGCTCTGGTCGTCCAGTTGAAGTTGATGAACGACCAAATCAAAGCAATAATCGATACGGATCGTCACAGTACAACACGTGAGATGGCAGAGAAGTTTCATGTATCACATACATGCATTGAAAATCGCTTAAAACAACTTTGCTATGTACGAAAACTCGATATATGGGTTCCTCATGAACTGAAAGAAAATCATTTAACACAACGCATTAACATCTGCGATTTGTTAAAGAAACGTAATGAAAATGATCCATTCTTAAAACGATTGATAACTGGTGATGAAAAATGGGTCTACAACAATGTCAATCGGAAAAGATCGTGGATTAAGCCAGATGAACCAGCTCAAACAACATCAAAAGCTGATATTCATCAAAAGAAAGTTATGTTATCAGTTTGGTGGGATTACAAAGGAATTGTCTACTTTGAACTTTTACCACCCAATCGAACGATCAATTCAGATGTCTACAATTGAACAACTAACAAAATTGAGCAATGCAGTTGAAGAAAAGCGGCCCGAATTGACAAATCGAAAAGATGTTATATTTCACCATGACAATGCAAGGCCACACACATCTTTGGTCACTCGGCAAAAATTATTGGAGCTTGGTTGGGATGTTTGCCACATCCACCATATAGTCCTGACCTTGCACCATCTGGTTACTTTTTATTTCGATCTTTGCAAAACTCCTTGAATGGTAAAAATTTCAATAATAATGATGATGTCAAATCGTACCTGGTTCAGTTTTTAGCTGATAAAAACTAGAAGTTTTATGAACGTGGAATTATGATGCTGCCTGAAAGATGGCAAAAGGTCATTGCTCAAAATGGACAATACATTACTGAATAAAGTTATTTCGTTCCATGAAAAAATTGTCTTTTATTTTCTAAAAAAATTCGCAATTACTTAGTTATTGCCCAACCTGATAGTTTGATTTGTTTCGTAAAAATCATATTGAAAAATATAATTGCATGGTGAACTGTTGTTTATGTTAAGGTTTCATAGTATTCTGGGTTGGTAACAATACATTTTCCCGAAGAACTCAATTTCACAATGCATTTATTTAAATCAAATCAAATTCGATGCAAATTTGTGTTTTTTCGTAAATAAGATAACTTTTTAATGGTTTTTTTTTTTTCAAAAAAGGTTTAAAATATTAAATGTGTTATCAAAAAACGGCGAAAAAGTAAATTAAAAGTAGCAATTTTTATTTCCTTTTAAATGACATGGCATTTATTATGAAAAAAATTGTTTCAGTTTAACGCATAAAAAATTTTTAAATGTTTCTATTATTCAACCAATAATCGAACCCACATCCTTTTTGTTATAGGTACTTATAGGTAAAATTCCACAAAAAATTTATCTAATGACTTGAAACGTTACACATAAGCTTTGATCTCAAATATGCATACCTACATCCCGATTCTGTGTACTTGATAAATTCACCATATTGAATATTTAGCAATAATTGAGTAGGTATTTATCACGATTTCATATTCTGTCACCAAATAACAAAAAGCTTTTTCATTGACAAAACTAACAAAATTTCATTTGCCATTGATAAATTGTTTTACTTTATTGTTGCATCGAATTTGCACAACTGTGGACGCTTGAGGTTAATATTAACATAATAAATTAATCAAAGAAAACTTTAAATAAAATTAATTTAAAAGTCAAATGGCTATAGTTAGGCACTAATGAAAATTATGATTACCTACTCTTCTAACGGTATTTTCTCTCGTTTTATTTTTTATTTGTCTTGCTTCATTTGTTTTCTCTTGCTGTTCGAGATCATTTAAAGAATTGTTCTACTTTTTGAAAATGTAAAAATCTCTTAAATAAGGGCCCGCTTATAGTTCTGCACCACAGTGGATAGCTTAATTCGTTAGCTCTTCAATTGCTCTAAAAATTAAATGGTTGATTTTTCCAATATACTCCAAAATAACTGCTGGGTTATATATTGTTCAAGTTCGTCGAAATAACATCAAAACAAAATAAAATAATACTAAAAGATATTAATGAAAAATGATATTTTTAGGCATGCACTAGGAAAGTAACTTGTATTTTTATTTACAAAAACACTCACTTCATCTCATTACAACACTGATAGCATTTGTAATATCAACAAAATGGTTCAAACAGATGTTTACAAAAAATTATGGAAAACACAAAACTTTCCACAAAACTTGTAAGTGTGAGACAATACAACAGTAATGAGAAAATACTTTGAGTACATGTGCACCTAAAAATGCATGCATGTTTTTATTTTATGTTATCTTAAATTAAGTCGCACCCTGCTTATCTATAGAAGTGTTCCGAAGCAGGTTCTGGAAAATTTTAATCGATTGTGAATCATAGAGTGAAGAAAAAATTATCCATAATTATAATTCCATAAACAAAAAACTAAGAATTATGCTTAAAGTAACAAAAAAAAAAAACAAACAAAAAAAAAATAAAAACCCAATTTGGTTATTCAGCGATATGGAAATAACCGGTTTTTGCTCAAAATAAAATTATACAATAAATGACGAATCACTTTTGATAAAAAACAAAAATTTAATGACAAACGCACACGCGCAATATGCGTAATATTTCACAAGCCTATCACTAAAAGAAGAGCACAGGCACGCCGAAAGCTATTTTTATATGGGGGGCTGTATAAATGGAGGCGAAAAAATTATCTAAAAATAAGTAAATGTTTTTATTTGTTTAAATAAAACAATTAAAAAAAAATAAAAAAATCAATCGGTAAAATAAAAAATTAAAAAAAAAAATTAAAAAATAAAGTAACAAATTCATTACATGTATGGTTAATAGTAATGTGGAGTTCTTAAATAATATCAGTTACAAATTAAGACTAACTGGATTTAAGTAGATACAGTGGTGGCCATACAATTAGAAACACCCACTTAGCATTTTAATTTTATATCCTTTTTTAATTTTAATTTTATTTAATGTTTTTAAACCTCTTTCGACATCTGCCCATAAATTTTCAATTGGGTTTAAATCTGGGCTTTGCGGTGGTCACGACAAAACATTAGTATTCGTATCCATAAACCATTGCTTCACAACTCGGGAAGTATGCTTAGGATCGTTATCCTGCTGGAAAATATACGTAAGTGGCATATTTTCAAACGAAAATGGTTCCATTACAGTTTCCAGTATATGTTTATATTGGTGTTGGTCCATTCGTCCATCTATGCGATGTATCGGGCCAACGCCAAACCAACTGAATGCACCCCATACCATCACATTTCCTCCACCGTGTTTGATAGTCTTGATAGTGTATCTGGGATCCAAAGATTTGTTCACTGGCCGTCTTACATAAGATTTACCGTCTGATCCAAATAAATTAAACTTCGATTCGTCACTCCAGAGGATCTTTTTCCAAAATGTAAGATGTTTTTGCAGGTGCTCTTTGGCAAATTGTAAACGCTTCGTCGTATTTTTTTTTGAGACGTGCGGTTTTTTCCGTGTAATGCATCCATGTAGACCAGCTTCTTGTAATCGACGCCTAATGGTTCTACATGAGTTATTCTTCTAGTCTTCTTAAATTGCCTTATTGCTCCAAAAACCATTTTTTTAGAACAGCAAAATCTTTTTGCTATGGCTGACATTGATTGTTTTTCGTCTTGATAGCAGCGCACAATTAATTTACGAAGTTCTGGCGTGCACGACTTGTTTTTACCCATGTTTACACTATATTATAATAAAAATTAGTTAACCCTAAATTAAAGAAATAAAAAAACAACAACTTACGTTGAAAATATAAAAAATTTCCAAAATTAAGGTACGCGTTTCTAATTATGTGTCCACCCCCATAAACACGTGTTGCTACTGTTTTTGCGATTGTGAGAAATTGTCTAAAGTATTTGCTGATATTTACACATCTAACAACATATTACACTGGAGTGAGTATATAACGGGACCTGCAATAAAGAGAGACTCATTACGAAAAAGTTGTGAAAAGAAATATAAGATTGAAGTCATCGTTTCTAATTGTATGGCCACCACTGTAGATTTTAAAGCAAAGTTAATATAACTAAAAAGTTCCAAAATGTTTCTATTATATTAATGTTTCTATAAATGTTTCTGACAAATACTTTTTGACGTCGATGTCAGTTGGAGTTTACGTTGCGTTGGTTACGTTAGAATATTAAAATATAGCAGTGGTGGCAACCTTCAAACATTGGCAACCTGTAAGCCTCTCCCCTATATATGCTTTTCATCTCATCTGATCATCTTAAAATGTTGAGTAACTTTTGAAGGAAACATCGTACGACACCCTTCGAGTTGGTTGTTAAAAAAAAAACATGTTTGTTCGACCCTTGTTCGAAATTAAGCTTTTTCAAACAATAATATTCCCCAAATTCACCCAGAGTAACCAATTTTATGGGTCCCCAAAATGACCTCAAAAGTATTAAAATTAAGTATCTTCCTATATGCTTCTTCTTGTAAGTTTCAATCAGAGAATGGAAAAAAACCTTAACGATCGGTTTGTTTTTGATCTGTTCTGCTTTTTTTAAAGAGCGCTACCTTTATTCTTCTTTATTTGTGTATCGCTCTTCGACTCAATCACAAACGATTCTTTTAACACACAGAAAAAAAGAGCGGAACAGAATGGAAGAGTTATGCTATAAAAGCACAAAACATTATTTGCTTTGTTGTGCTTTTTGCTCGCCATCGTAAACCAAAACCAAACCGTATCAAATATATCGTTCGTTTCAGCGTTTGTTTCTGCATTGGTTTTGCAGGTAATTGCGATTCTTTTGCAAAACAAATTACTTGTTCAGTGATTTGATTGATTACGTTGAAACATGCCGCGGCCAACAAATACATTACTACATAGTTTTTTTTGAAGAAAATAACTTAAATCAAATAATTTGCAAAAATGGCAGCTAAAAAATAATTCATTGACGCATGCCAAAGTTTTTCTTTCGAAAACTCTGGCGCCAGTAACAATAGCAATAACAAAATCAATAACATTCCTAAACGAACAACGAACAACTATGATTTTAGAAACGAACTGGAACTTGGTACGGTTTTTGTTTACGATGGTGAGCAAAAATCACAACACAGTAAATTATATTTTATGCTCGTACAACACAACGTTACCATTCTGTTCCGATCACTCATTTTTGCAGGTTGGTGGCAGTGCTTGTGTTTGAATCAAAAAGCTTCAAACGGAATGGAGAGAGAATAAGTTTTTGATCGCTTATGTAGCGCTACGCATTAGGTACGGTTTTTCCACTCTCTTGTTTCAACAAACTTCTTCTCATTCAGTTGCAGTTCAGATAGGCAGGCAGATCACATCACAAAACACATTAGATCAAAAGAGATGCATGACTTGGTTTCTTAATTGCTCCAATGTGAAATCTATCTGTCTGACTGAACCAGGTTGCCTTACCTTTGGTTGCGAACATAGTGAACGCTTGTTGCAAAACCGATCCGAAAAACACATTGAAGAAAAGGAGACGCATGACTTGGTTTCGAGCCGAAAGGCTCAGCACCAAGCGTTTACAATGTTCGCAGCATAACAGAGCATTTAGTTTTTTACCTGCTCTAGTCAAGCTTTTTGACATAGCCGCTTGTGACCCGTGATCAAATTGGAAATATCGCAACGAAACCTGGAATTTAATTACTTCTAACTAACAAATTTTCTATGAAATGAATTTTTAACACACTGAACTAATGAAAATGAATAGCGTAGAATGAAGTGAGTGAAAAATGCGCACTTATGACCTCACAGCGTGAGATAAGTGAATGTATTGCGAAATTATACCGCCAATATTTTGACCAAGAAGATATTTGCGATGTAGAATGGGCTTTGCCTATAATTCTCAGTTAAATAAATGCAAGGAAGGTGAAGTTTTGAAAATGCCCTTCAGTGTTCCACTGATTTGAACAGATCCAAATTTTTGTTTTTCCATTTTTTGTTTAAACAAATCTTTTATGCGAAACACCGGCATTTTTTCAATTATGAGATCCAAAGGGTCCAAATTCCCTACGGGTCTGGTTTTGAGAGTTACTAACTATTCTATGAAGTTACTTCCCAGAAGAAGCTAAAGCTAAAAAAAATAGTTTTTCTCACAAAAACTGCATTGACAGGTACACCGAGAAAAAGCTTATGTTAAATTAAAAAAAAACCTAGTATAATTTGTAAACTGGCTTTGGCAGTTTTCAGCCTCCCAAGATACTTAATTAAAACGCCTAAGTTTTTGTTAATTTATACATTATTTAAAAAAAAGGTTAATTATAATGAAAAATTACAATGATGGAAAAAAGTTAAGTTTCAAAAATATAACTTTTCCGGGTTTTGGTTTTTTATTTTTTTTTTTTTTTTAAGCGAAGCTTTGCCTCCCGTTCTGAAATTTGCTTGACTAAAATGGACATTATAAAATTTTTCTTTTTCCCACATCGTTTTTCTTAGAAATTTATGGCTTCTTTGCTGCTTGCGTTTATTATAACAAGAACATTAAATTAAATATCTAATATAAAAATCTTTCCTTCGCCCGCTGTGGAGATTTGAACCCACACCCACCGATTAAGAGTTCAATACACTACGCATCGAGCCAAACTCCTTCGTTACGCAGAGTCATTGATTCAATATTAATTACAACTGCAGCTAGGCTGCAGAACAACACAATAATCTATTAATAGATTTTTGTTTTATGGCTATCAACAGATTACTGTGATATACTGCATCTGTTAACATAGCTGCAGTTATATCAGCAACCAGTAGCAAGGCTGTTTGGATCAGTAGGTATAGCGATGGACTGGGCATCGAAACTTCCACGATCGATTCCCACGGCGGGCAAAGAAATCTTTCTTTTTTTTTTGTTGATGAAATGTAATCAAATTTACTGGTGGGAATATTAACGTGTGTTTTTTCATGTTACACTTTATGTTATTTAAAATTTTTGAATTTAAAAGTTATTTTATTACAAAAAAAAAAATCATTAAATTATCATATCTATTGCTTCTTACGTGTGTCCAACGATGCACCTGTTTTTTCTTTTGCAGAAAATAGATCAAAACTATGCTTAAGCCATCCATGCTAGTTATTTTTAATTTTGTATTTTTGGATTTTGGGCTTAGGTGAATCAAATATTTTTTTTTGGCAGGGTCCCGAAGTATGTGCTTTCAAAGCAAGGTATAAACAAATAAAATTGCTTGGATAAATAAGCATATGCTTGTAATTCCCATACAATTCTCTTTACCCAAGCCGACTTAGGTGATTTAACTATTGCTTTTTCTCGGTGTACTTGACCTTGAAACTCGAATTTCTCGAACATGGGCCAAATAATTAAAAAACGGTTAACGTCATTAATACAACGACCTTGAATCATGTTGAAATGTAACGTCACAGGCTTGTTTGCAAAATAGAAGTGCCCGAATATTTTGATATTCTAAATCCGAGCGTAGAACTTTTATTTGATCGCCAAACACACGAGCAGCTTTATGAATATTGACGGCATTTGAAAGTTGTTTCACAAGGACTAAAAATTACTATGCTATTAAGAACATTGTTTCAAACATTGTTAAGTTATTTTAGAAAACCACGAATAGGTGATTTTTTTTCTCTGGTGCCAAGCATGTACTTTATTATTAACAATGGCTTTAAAAAAAAGTAAAGTAAAAATTTAAAAAAAAATTTAATACATATAAAACCATAAATTGGAAGTATCTAGTGGAGGGGAAAATTTCCCCTCTACTCCCCACCGCTTTCGGCGTCACTGGAATATCAGCCACAAGTAGTGGATAAAAGGGAAAAAGATAACATTTGTTAAGCTAGTTGGACCGCGTGCAAAGTTAAGCAATACTCACTGCATACATAGCTGTATATATAGGCTCATGTCATGGATATTCATCAGTTGGCTTGCTGCAGTTAAGACCTGTTAATAAAGGCGCCAAATACAACGCCCTAGTTAACTTTTTGTCATCAGCACGTGTTTGTATTAAATTTTAATATTTAGATAAAAGCTATTTTTGAATTGATAGATAACATACATACACAAGCACATAGAAAGAATACAGTGTAGGACAAAATTGTAGCACACATTTTTTGTTTGATTGTTTTATGTATTGCTTTGTTAAAAAAGAAAGTTTTTCTTTAACTCAGAAACAATAATTTAAGTATGTCGATCCATCAGAAACGCCTTTTTTAAAATTATCAAAATTTACATTTAATCTAACTAAAACACTTGATTATTTCATTAATCAGTGTTCGATTTAAATAAAAAACTTTTTGCAACGATTAACCGATTAAAATATTTTAATTTTTCTAAATTTGCAATATTTTCATTATGTATTTCCGATAATAGTTTGCACTGAATTAACACCTTCCCATCATTCGGTGCAAAAACGTATCTCTTATTCTTTGATTTTTTTCCTTTTATATAAATCTTTTCCTGCTGCTTAAACGCAACGGCTTAAACTTTTATTCCGTTTAATTTCTATTTGATTTGATTTGTTATCAACAAATATTCCATTGTTTATATAACTTATCGCAAATATTATTACTGACTACAAGTCAAATGTTTGCATTTATGCACATTTCAAGGACGTGTGTAAGTAATTAGAAATATAAATATTAGCTTCTTATAAATGGAGGCTATTATGTATTTTTCTACAGCTTGAAATTTAAGCGTGTACTTAAATTCGTGTTATCATCTCCATAAGGAACCGAAAACTTCCTGTAGCGCTGGAGGGCCTCTTCACAAGTTATCTGCATATTGATAACGTTTTATCATCTATGATAAAGAGTCATCATTTGTACGTTGTACGGAAAACAAATTTTAAGAGGTTGATACGTAGTAGAAAATTTGATTTTGATCATTGTTTTCATTAAACAAAAACTTTTCATGTTTACACAATGATGGAAAGATTTTTATTACAAAGTATCTCTTGACGTATAATTAACAATTTTGATTATAAAGTTTTGATCACTACAACTGTATATATGAACTATATATTGTTACTCTGTTATAATTGAAGTTTCTATCAAATATTTACATTTTTTTTTTTTACATTAAGCAATTTTCTAACAAGCGATCGAGAGAATAAAGTAAGTTGAATTTGAAGTGTAAAAAATTTAATTTGATTTGTTATAAGTTCAATTTAAAGTGTAAATGGTTGAATTTGAAGTTGAAAGCCTATATTAAACTCATGTAAAAATTGGTTTATAAGAAAAGAAAAATAAAACTAGAAAGAAATCGAGATATTTTTAATGCCGTGTATTCTTCTAGAGTAGTGTACTTTAAACTTAAATTTTTTTATTGTTCAAGCAACCTCAAATTACTTTAATTATAAAGTTTCAAAATTGTAACTTAACACTGCGAGCTTTGTTACTGAAAGCGTTATATTGAAGTCTCGTCCAAATATTTATTTTCCATAATGTTAATAGCACAGTTCAAGACGTATTTATGAAGGTGGAAGAAGTAGTATGACGACTATGACGCTTAAAAAATTCGTTGTACTGATGCTACTTTATATATTTTTGAAGTGAAAACTTCTTCAAGCGCGTTGAGTTTATTTTTTTGTAGAGAGCACAACTATAGATCAGCGATATCATCACGTTGTTAGCGATATTATCACGCTATTAGCGTAACAGAAATTATTGTTGCTGTACAGCATTCCTTTTTAGGGATGACCTAGCATCGCCCAAGCCGAAGATATTACTGAACCGATTACCGACTACCAGGCCGATTACCGAAGCGATTACCAACCGATTACGAAATCAATTACCGATTACAGAGGCGATTACCAACCGATTACCGAACCAATTACCGAAGCGATTACAAACTGACTACCGAAGCGATTACCAACCGATTACCGAAACAATTACACATTACCAAAGTGATTACCGAACCAATTACCGATTACCGAAGCGATTACCAAGCGGTTACCGAACCAATTACTGATAACCGAAGCGATTACCAACCGATTACCGTGCCTATTACCAACCGATTACCAATTGCCGAAGCAATTATCAAGCTATTTCTAATTACCGAGCGATTACCAATCGATTACCAAATCAATTACCCAACCAAAGTAATTTTGTTAAAAATATATTTTTTATACCACCTTTTTCATAAAGAAAGGTTCATTCACACTGTGAACCGGACTTAACTGTCCGATTCGAAAATTTTTTTTAGTTGGTTGCCACATGTGTCTATGACAAAGCTGCCAAATATCAGCGTATCTCGTTGACATTTGGTAAAGTGACAGTGTTTTGTTTACAACAACTTTTTCGTGTCGTCGATTTTTACGATGGAAGAAAAAAATGTGCAGTGTGAATGAACCTTTATTTTTGAACAAGTTAGTATATGTTCATTAAAAAATAGCATTTTATACATTCAATAACGCATAAATTGATAAAAAGAGTGAAGAAAGTAGAAGGCATCTGATTTGCCACTTCTAACTAGTTCGGAATGTGCTTGCTATGTTATTTCATGCTTTAAGTTTTCACTTCGGTCGGCAGTCCCCCCAAAAAAACAACACTGAGTAGAGACTCTGTTTGCCAAGTGATAGAAAATTATTTGCATTGATTTTGACAATTATTTTAAGTGACAAAAAGATTATGATCAGTCACGATGCTACCTTCACTTTCTTCTACCATGAAAAGACTCTCTTTCAGTTTTCCGTGCACATTGTGCTCTGTCCTGAGCTAGAGAACTGGTGGCGAATTCATTAGGAAAGTGAAAGTGATGCCAAATTTTTATGGAAAAACATATGATTTGAATAAAATGCGTTCGTTTTAAAAAGTATTTCTTAATTTAATGCTTTTTTTTAGCTTATCAAAATTTGTTCAATAAAAATAAAGCAAAAATCGATTTTTATATGGTCGAATTTGGACCACAGGCGATATTAGTTACTATAAATCCCTAAAAAGTTCAAAGTGTAAAATTTTAATTTGCCCTCAAACTTTACACTCTTCTTTTCTTTTCTTTATAAATCCAATTTTTGATTACCCGATCTATAAAAAAACCATATTAAACGAACATCTTAATTAAACTCAGATCGTTTGTTTAAGACATTGGATAACTCTTTATTTTTGCATTACAAACATATCTAAAATATTTTTAACGATCATATCAGATGGCAGTTCAATACAAAAAGGAGACAATTCAAAAAAATATCACTTTAAGTCTTATATGAACAAACGAAAATATCTAAACTCAGTTCAAATTGACGAGAAGATGTTCAACATCATTCCACGTAATATTTTTAAAGTGTCTTGAGAGATAATTTAAAATAAAATTTTGCTCATAATAGCATGAAAAGCGTTGCCCGCAAAATTCTTTTTATCACTACTTATTATTGTTATGTCATACTTCCAATCTTTAAGAGTACCTTTAAATTTAATGATAAATGGAGTAAATTATTAAAGCACCGAATGCAAACATTCAAAACTACGTTTCACGGTATATGGACAGCTGATCAGGGTCGATATCGTTAATTTTGAATTTTGCAGTTATTGCCTTTTTAAACCAAGCCGACGTTATAGCAAGAAAAAATATGCAAAAAGTAAAATACAGCGTAATTTCATGCACAGTATCAACTTATTAGGCAATAATTGTTGTTGCGGTTATTGTTGTTGTTGTTGTTGTTGTTGTTATTGCACTCGTATTATCTCTCCACTGAGTAGTAGCGTAAACTGTTAAATTCTGCTGGCCATGTGAATATAGTGGAGGAAGCAAGGAGGAGGGTGCTTAAGAGAATAGAGGAAGTCGCACACAAACAATATAATCTGAACGTCTCAGGGCACCGTTTGCGGCGAACTCAACAATTAATGTCTAGTTGTGGAATTTCATTTGATAAAAGTTGGGTTTGAATATTGTCGTCATTGCACATTTGAAAATTGAAATTTGTCCGGTATAGACTTGGGTGGGAGCAGCTCTCTGAGCTTTAATTAATTTCGCTTAATTAATATATTTTTTTATTTCTTTGTCTTTTCCAGAAATGGGTCTATTAACCGAGGGCAGTCCCCTATCTTGGGAGGAAACAAAAGCATTAGCGGAACATGTACGTGAGCATGGCGTAACACAGTTTATAAATCTTTATCACAGACTGAAGGATCGACATGGTGACATTCTGAAGTGGGGCGACGAGGTGGAATACATAATCGTTAAGTTTGATGATGAAAATAAAGTGGCACGTGTTTCACTTAAAGCGCAGGAGCTGCTGGCTATATTGAATGAGAAGGAAATGGCCAATCCAAATAGTAAGAAGCTGATGATGCACTTCAAACTGACTGACTGATTGATTGATGATTGATTCTTTCTCGCAGGTGTTAAATCACTTTGGCGTCCTGAGTACGGTGCCTACATGATAGAGGGCACTCCAGGTAAACCCTTTGGCGGACTTATGGCACATTTTAATTTAGTCGAAGCCAATATGCGCTATCGTCGCGAAGAAATAACCGAGCTGCTCGAAGACGACGAGTGTGTCATGTCCATAACAAATTTTCCACGTTTGGGTTGTCCTGAATTTACACATCCTATCTACTATCCCAATCCCGATGATCCCGAAAGTTCCGCCAAGTCTCTGTATTTCCCCGATGAAGCTATATTCCCTGGACATCCACGCTTCAAGACGCTTACCCGCAACATACGCATGCGTCGTGGCGAGAAGGTGTCTATCAAATTAAAAGGTTTTTATTCAATTTGTGCACTTATATTTTTCCAACATAACCTCTAAATGTTTTTTTCCCCCTCTACAGTTTTTAAGGACGAAAAAACAGAAAATCCTGTGGCAGGCGCTCCAGACGATGAGCCCGAAGTAGTGCTGCTCGACGCTATGGGTTTCGGCATGGGTTGTTGCTGTCTGCAGCTTACATTCCAAGCCTGTAATATAAACGAGGCGCGCAAATTGTACGATCATCTGGCACCATTGTGCCCCATTATGTTAGCGCTCACTGCTGCCTCGCCCATCTATCGTGGCTATTTGACGGAGTCAGACTGCCGTTGGAATGTCATAAGTTCCTCCGTTGACTGCCGTACCGCAGAGGAACGCGGTCTGCAGCCTTTGAGCGAGAATAAATTCCTAATCGCCAAATCTCGCTATGATTCGATCGATTCGTTCTTATCACCAGAGGCTGAGAAATACAACGATGTGCCTGTGACCTACGATAAGGTGGTCTATGACCGTCTACGTGAAGGTGGCATTGATCATTTGCTGGCGCAGCATGTTGCTCATTTATTTATACGTGACACCGTATCTTTGTTTAGCGAAAAGGTTCATCAAAACGACGCCGAGGATACTGACCACTTTGAGAACATACAGTCAACTAATTGGCAAACAATGCGTTTCAAGCCGCCACCACCGAACTCATCAATCGGATGGCGTGTAGAGTTTCGCCCATGTGAGGCACAAATCAGTGACTTTGAAAATGCGGCACTTGTGTGTTTTGTTGTGCTGCTGACGCGTGTGATTCTGTCCTATCAATTAAATTTTTTGATACCTATCAGCAGAGTGAGTGATTAGCCGTCGACAGATTGTGAGCAAGTTCAAGTTTTTATTTATATTTATTTGTATTGTTTATAGGTAGATGAAAACATGCAAACAGCACAGAAACGTGATGCTTGTCGCAAGGAGAAATTCTGGTTTAGAAAAATGAGCCAGAAGACGCGTGAATGCTGTGATGAAAACGGTGCAAAGGTGCGTTGTGATGGGACAGAAGTTAATGGCACCGATAGTGATATTGACATGGATAAATTCGAGCTAATGACGATAGATGAAATTTTCAATGGGAAGGTAAGAAAAACAGAGTTAAGAAAGTGCGTGGTCCCATAACTACCCGACCTGACGTATAGATAGTGGTTGTTGCTTTAAAATCTTACTATGGTAGAAGGCCTTAAGTTTCAGGTTTTAAGACACTACGTTGTTTATTATTTGTTTGGCAGCCATCGTAAGTCAACGCTCTCAGTGAATTTGTAAACATGAAAAAAATTGGTCATCGTTATGTTATATAATACTTTCATTTGAAATGTCTAAGTCCAACCAATATCAAAGCCGAGCTGGATTCTACACTGAGGGAGTCTGCTCCTTCGATTACAACAGCAAAATATTGGGTGGCAGAATTTCAACGAGGCCGTACGAGCTGCCAAGAAAACATCGCCGACCAAATGAGGTGACCACGCCAGAAATGGTAAAGAAAATTCGCAAAATAGTATTGGATGATCGTCGATTGAGAGTGCGCGAGTAAGCATACATGGTAATCATTTGAAAAAGTGATGTACATCGCATATTGACTTAAAATTTGGACGTGAGAAAACTGTGCGCAAGATGGGTGCCGCATTTGCTCACAATGGAACAAAAACTGCGTCGTGCGGATGTTTCAATCGATTGTTTGGCGATCTTCCACAGTAATAAAGCCGAGTTTTTGAATAGATTCATAACTATCACTTCCATCACTGGGTCCATCACTTCACACTTGAGACGAAGGAACAGTCAAAACAAAGGACTGAAAGGGGAGAGTCGGCTCCAAAAAAGGCGAGACAGTTCCATCTGCAGGCAAGGTCATGGCGTCAGTTTTTTTGGATGCGCGTGGGGTAATTTTCATTGATTATCTTCGAAAAGGAAAAACAATCAGCGGCAATTATGCGAACTTATTGCAGCGTTTGAGTGATGAAATCAAGAAAAAACGGCCACATTTGGCGAAAAAGAAAGTTTTGTTTCATCAAGACACTGCACCAGTTCACACATCCACTATCGCGGTGGCCAAAATCAATGAATTAAAGTTCGAATTGCTTCCTTGCGCACCCTATTCGCCAGATTTAGCCCCATCGGATTATTTTCTTTTTCCAAACATGAAAAAATGGCTCGGTGGTAAAAGATTTGCCAACAATGCAGAGGTGGAATCTGCGGTTGATGGCTATTTTAAGGCGCCCGACGGTTCTCACTTTAAACAGGGTATCGAAGCTATAAAACAGAAAAGTGTGTCGAGCTGAAAGGAGGAGACTATGTTAAATCATAAAAATATTTGTTCCCAATTGAGTGTGCTTTCTTTGTTAGGTCGGGTACTTTTGGGACCACCCCTGTATCATAGAATGTTTATTTAAATTTTGGTTATGTTTTCAGACGGATTCGTTTCCCGGCTTGGTGCCGTTAATACGCAGCTACTTACAGTCCATGGAAGTGGACACCGACACACACTGCACGATCGAACAATATCTGCGTTTCATACAAAAACGCGCTTCAGGCGAATTGGTTACAACAGCGACATGGATGCGCGAGCAGGTTCTCAATCACCCCGACTACAAGTAAGCAACACTTGGATTTCAATAAAATTAAAGTATTTTCTTACTCACATACTTTATCTTTCCTTTCCCTTATAATTTCTAGAAAAGATTCCGTGGTCAGCGATAGCATCAACTATGATATTCTTAAGAAAATCAAAGATATTCAAGAGGGCAAAATAATTGAACCCTCGCTGCTTGGACATGGTAATTATTCCAAAACGAAAGATTTCATTCCCCCAGCAATACAGAAGCATTTGACAATGAATGGCTGCGATGGCAAATGACCTGATCAGCTGCAAATTCAACACAAAGAAGCTTAAAACATACAAAAACATTGCCAACAGTCGTAAGGAAGCGATCAAAATAACGAACGGTACGAGTGAAAATCAACGAAGAAATGTGCAAGTTCACTAACTATTGATGGATGCGTTCAAAAAATGGATGGGTTCATGTGTCTGCTGTGTGAAGATATCGTTTAAATTCAAAAATTTATATAATTATATATTTAGCAAAAACTTAATGACATGTTTTTTTAGTTAATAGTCATTTTAAAAAAATAACAGAAGAAATTACTTATTTAAATTAAACAAATAAAAAAAAGAAAGATCAACAAATATAATCAAGTAATTTAAATTTAATTTTATAATCTAGTTGTAATTGTTAATTTTTGAGATACCTTTTATTTTACTTAACAAAGCCTTTGATGGAAATCTTAAAATAGGCATCTACATAAGGTTCTTATACATATATACTTTAGCTTAGTTTAAAGAAAATAAAACAAAAATTGAAAAACAAATTTGTTGTATACGAAAAAAACAAAAATTGAAAACAAACAAATGTGGCAAAAAAATAAAGTATTTCAGTTTGTTATTTTTGCAAAAGCAAAATCCAGGACTTTTAATGGTTTTAATAGTAGTAAGCATAAAAATGTGCTTTTAATAATACAGTTCTTAAAAAGCAAGCTGAATCTCGGTTTTAATTATGCTGTGATTTCCTTTCATCAAGGTCTGAAACATTGTACTACATATTTGTCCTATATAGACAGGCGTTATATTTTGGTCCCTTCAATAAAATGTTGTTTTTCTATACGAGTGTTTTTATTCACATTTCTTATAAGTATGAAAAAACTTGTTGCTAATACTAGGTTATAACCCCTATACTGCTTAAGAATCAGGACGATAAGCACGGTACATATTCATTTCGTTTGGAAACGTTTTGAAAAGTTCCAACAGCATGTTCGATTTGAATTTTCGATATGCATCAATTTTACCCTTAACCTCCTCGTTTTTGGCCAATGCTTTTTCAACACAATCTTTAGTGTATAGCTGCGGATTCTTGTCCTGATCAATATAGTCGAAAACTTCGAACGGAACGCAAACATCCTGCACCTGATTCTTTAGCTTGTCGATCTCTTGCAGACCCGTCACAAGGCCCTGTCTGTGGAAGAAGAAAAATATCCAGATAAATACCCATAATTATTAAATTCACTACTAGGAAAGTTTTCGCGTACATTTTCTGGTTGAGCACATTCTGTCCCTGTGGCTGAAAGTCGCTAACAATGATACGTATTTGACGCACATTCTCAATAAACATTTCCAGTTGTGTCTCGAGATTTTCTAATGGCGCTGACATATTTAAAGAACTTATTAAATCCTTTAAAATTAATCTTTTCACTATTTTATTAAAATTTTATTATTTTCACTAGTGACGAATGCGAAGAAAAACAAAATGTGAATTTAAGTGCACTTTAATGCTGCCACCAAGATTGATTTATAAAGATCTTCTAAGCTATGTTGCCACCTTTTTTTCATAAGTTAATATTGGATTATTCTTAAGTAAATGTAGAGATTTTATATTTTTTTTAATTTTTACCTCCATCTCACATGATATAAACCAAGAAAATGTGTGGAGTACGATACAATTATAAGGTAGGCTCACTTTAAAATGGCTGCTTATACGATAACAAAAAGCATGGGCAACAAAAAGTTGTGGGGTCATAAAAGTCAAATGATAAAAGCATTTAAGTTCTATTCGGCACAATCTGTTATAAAAAAATCTGTTATTCTGTTATGATTTTGTATTGTATTGTACTTTATTGATTCTTTTATCATCAGTTTTAAAGGAATATACAAACTATTTCTTATAATATAACAAATTAGCGGCATACTATTGTATGGCTTGCATAGACTGTAGCAATAATAAATATTACTAAATCGACTGCCACATGGCTAATATTTTTTTTACAGAAAAACTTGCTTGCGCTCTAGAAGCATTTAAGCTTTTGCTTTTGACGTCATGTCGTAAATATACAATTGAACATAAAATATATACACAATAGGAAAGAGACAACGACAGCGTATACATGAATACACATAAACGGCAAACTTATTATATATTTACAGTGTCGTTGATACTTTCTCAGGTACCTTGCCTTTTGAAAGAATGTAAAGTAAACATATGGTTACTGAATTTTAACATATCTTGTTATGAGAATTGAATACACATGATGTGTCTGAGTTTTAAGCAAAGTTCTTACATTCACAGTTATTAGTTATCATTGTTATTACGTTAACAATTAAACATTAGAATTAAATGATTATTTAACATTATTATGCCACTATTGGTGTTATTATTTATAACATTTACTTCACTTAGCTTACTTTGCTTTGCTTATTAGTTTTAACATCAGTCTTTCAATTTCCGTGAAGAAAAAATACTCTTTAGGCAAAGATAGAAAACACGGATAATATGTAAATAGAATAACATTTATAACATTGTTTCATGATTGAACTCGAATGCGCTTACAAATATAAATACTGACCTTTATCACATTTAATTTAACATTGATCTAAACTAACCTATTATACAATGCCGAAGTGCTATTGGTTATTTTCTTTTTTGAATTGATTTTGCTTATTTAATTTTTCTTGTTAGGCTTAAAAACACCGTAATTTTTGTACAACTAATATAAATATAAATTAAATCTATGTGATATACTTAGATAGGTTTTGCTCCTCATAATCTGTCATTAAATACAATAATTAAGAGTAAAGAAAATGTATTACTGGCATTAAAAGTTTAGCCTCTGTTATGGCCTGGTGTTGCTTTAGTGTTATATGGAATGGGGGATCCATAAGGGATCTCCTCCAGCCCTCAGAAAGAACCCCAACAGGAGAGTGATATGTAGAATTCACCCAAGATGTATCAGATTGCGAGGAAAAGATTTCCCTGATTAAATAGTTTTCTGATTGACTCAATTTGAGAATAGATTTTTTCATTAAATACGTAGCATAGCTCATGATTGGCATGATATTCGCCTCACAGTACACAAATTCATTAGAAAACCTTTTGATACTTGATTCAAAGCTTTTGTTAGTGCACATCCTAAGGACCTTTCTTTTAAGTCTTTCAATCTCAGACTCCGCCGTGGGTGAAATCGAGAACCAACAAGAGAATGCATAGAAAAGCACCGGTCGTATAATCGTTTTATAAAGAAGTAGCTTAGTTCTTAGTTCTTTTATTATTTATCTTATATGCCGTGAGAGTGTTAGTGACCTTTCTTGGCTTATCGATGTTACTTCTAGCGTGCTGATTGAATTAAAACAGGTTATTAAAATTCACGCCAAGATATTTAATATAATTTTTAAATGGGATCAGATTGCTGTCCATCCTCAACATTAGATTACGGCTCTCTCTTACCACCCCTTCCTTACCTTTGCCACCGGCATTCCTAAAGCAAATGCAGTCTGTTTTCATATCATTTATTTTCATCCCCCATTTCTTGTATAATAAACTAATTTTGCTTATGATGTTTATTTATATAATTATGCAATTGCATAATTTTTTTTCAAAAATTCAGATTTGTTCAACATTATTTTGAAATTGACAGGCACAAATTTTTATTCAAAAATTCTATTTTTTATTCAGAATGTCAGTGTACAGTTTAGTTTAAAGAATCACTTGACATTTAAAAGTGTACACTTGGAAAGAGTGTGAGTTTTTTTATTTTGTGTACGTAAATTTTGTACACAATTATGGTATAGAGCCCCTAGTGTTTGTGCAGTGACAACACAAATCTTGGAGTGATCCAAGATTTCACCGCAATAAATTCTTTGTTCGTTCGGGCAGTGAAATCGTACTGTAAGAATATATAGGTAAACATATCAATATTACCATGTGGCAATATTCTTGAAATTGAAGTATTTCATAAACGCTGAACATACCACGTTGCTTTTGTTTTTGCTGCATTCTTTCATTACACATAAATTCGCTTTTCTGCAGAACTCTCCACAAAATGTTCAATAGAATTTTGTCAGCTGTTCGCAAATATCTGAAAATGTCCAAACATGCACTGATTGGTGAGCTCCCGAATTCTATAGCTAAAAATTATATAATTTATTAATATTTTCATAAAAAAACAGGTGGTGGCACAGGATTCATCGGACGTAATCTGGCACAGCATTTGAATCAGCAAGGATATGATGTTACAATCATTTCACGTATGCCTGGACTCAGGCACATCACTTGGCATGAACTAGCGAAGAATGGTGTGCCTAAAGGAGTGACAACCGTTATAAATGTGGCAGGTCAAAATGTGCTTGATCCAAGAAGTCGCTGGACAGATGGGTAATTATGGAGGTTAACTGTCAAATGGTTAATTTATTTGGAATGTAAATTCTGATTGTAGTTTCAAGCAGAACGTATGGAAATCACGTATAAATTCTAGCGCTTCACTTGCGAAAGCCATAGAGTCGGCACCAGAAGTCAAATCGTTTGTAAATATATCTGGCGTTAGCCACTACCGTCCAAGTGAGACGAAGGTGTACAATGAGAATGACGAAGTTGAAAGTTTTGACTTCATGTCTGAGTTGTGTTTGGCATGGGAGAAAGCTGCAACGCCGTCAGCGGAGGTGGAAAAGCGATGTCGCGTCGTAAGTTCATGGAACTAGCGCTAAACATATAAGTAAAATGATTGTTTTAGATAAAACTACGTACAGGTGTTGTAGTGGGAAATGGAGGCGGTATGATACAGTCTATAATGCTGCCATTTAAACTTGGACTAGGCGGTCCTATGGGCACAGGCAAACAAATAATGCCTTGGATTCATTTGAATGATTTATGTCGGCTTATACAGCACTGCGTTGAGCAGCAGAAGTGTGTGGGCGTGTTAAATGCGGTGGCGCCCGAAATTGTTACAAATGGAGAATTCTCTAAAGTGCGTTAGCTTACAACTTTCTGATACTGTTGTTTTTAAAGACTTATATTGTATAATGGTTGGTTTTATAGGCCTTTGCCACTGCTCTGCATCGCCCCTGTGTTTTTGCCGTTCCAGAGTTCGTTGTCCATATGTTGTTTGGCAAGGATCGTTCAGCGTTACTGCTTTCTGGAGCAAAAATTGAACCCAAACGCACCATAGAAAGCGGCTTCCAGTTCAAATACCCGACAGCCAAGATTGCCTGTGAACAGGTTGTTCGCAAGCAATAAATGAATTTATTTTATTCGAAATTCAACAAAATTTTTGTTAGTTAAATTTACTAGGCTATGTAATTTTTGTCACAAAAATGTTTCAAACTAATTTATAAATATTTAAGTACAAAAAATAATGAAGGCCAAATCTCGAATTCATAGGGAAGGTTCAACTGAAAATATTTAATCGCTAGGAGAAGAAAAACTCGTTATCTAACACGATAGAGATTATTATTGCGTCTAAAATAATAAACTAAAGCTTTCACAATCATAACATTTAAAAATGATAAACAAATAAAAATGTATTAAAGGAATTTAATTTTAAGTTCCACAGTAGAACCGAAAAACCTTCGAGTTGGTTGTAATTTCCCTCCTAGGTGGCAACAATATACATTCAATTATCTTTTGACAGTGGACACGTCAGAAACAAATGTCAGCAACTGTCAATTAATGCGAACTCAGAATTTTTACCTTCGCCAGTGCTCAAGAAAAGCAAACAAAACTATTTTGCGATAATAATTAAAAAAAAAGAAGAAATAATTATTCATAATCAGGTAGCCACTTGAAATAATTCTAAGGTAGCGTAAAAGCTGTTTCTACATCTAATTTGTTAAATTTTCTTCTGACTAAAACCTTGCAGTTTCACTAACATTGCGTGGCACAGTGTCGCCTTTATTGTAGTAGCAGCAGCAGCTTACCAAAAAACAGCAATGACACAGATACAATCGATTTGGTCCAACTGGACAAACACAACCTTTCTCATATTTGCCCTGCTCGCTACACTCTGTTCCTGCACCGAGTTCACATTCGATCTGGCTGACAACTCGGAAGATTGTTTCCATCAAGAAATCAGGAGAAACATTACCGCCTACTTGGAGTTTCAAGTTTCGGCTGGTGGACAGCTAGATGTTGATGTAACACTAAAGGATCCTCAAGGGCGCATAATTTACGAACAACAACGTGCTACCTTCGATAGTCATCAGTTTGTTGCCGACACAACTGGCGTCTATACGGTCTGCTTTGGCAATCAATTCTCTTCGTTCGCGCACAAGTTTGTCTATGTTGACTTCCAAGTGGGCGATGAGCCATCACTGCCCGGAGTTGATGAACATGCCACTGTGCTGACACAAATGGAAACATCGTCACAGTCCATACATAAGAGTCTCAACGATATATTGGACGCTCAGACACATCATCGTTTGCGTGAGGCGCAGGGACGTAAACGTGCTGAGGTGCTGAATAAGCGTGTCATGTGGTGGTCTAGTATAGAGACTGCAGCCATTCTTTGCATTGGCATTGGACAAATATTTGTATTGCGAAGTTTTTTTACCGATCGTAAGCCAAGTCAGATGCAATACGGTCGTTTGTAGGCGTACAAATTTTACTGAGGAGCGGACGTATTAAGTGAGAGAATAGCGGCAATTGTCTTAGAGTAAAAACATTTGTGTAAACAAAGCTTGACGTATTCGGTGACTGTAGCAAATAATTACACTGCAGCAAAATTTCATCTTTTCTACAATAAGTCCCACTTTAATATTTTTAAATTGAACGCTTTTGAAATATAGCCAACTTAAAAGAATAAACTAAAAAAACCATCTCATTCTCCTCATAAATCCTTTAATGTTTAGCATATTAATTGCATTTGTCTAGGAATTTTCTCTAGGATTGGAAACAATGATAAAAAAAAGACTGCCTTTTTTAAATGTTTCATGTTATTTCACGGAAATTGAGCCTCAGGCTCAATTAGAAATTTGAAGAAATATAGTTTTTTTAGATTGTTAATGGAGGTTGGATGTGATAGCTACGGAGGATTACAGGGAGTTGTTTCTGGTTCTGTGAAATGAGAAAATTAAAAGTTTTTATCATGTTATGACTGCGTTTTCGATACATGTGCCAGTTTTTTTAAGTATCTTACTCAAAAACTTTTGATATGCAAGCAAACTTATTACCAAATTTTTTGTTGTGAAAAAAGACGAAATGTTTTTTTATCACCCAATATTTTTCCGTACTAATTTTCATATTAAAAAAATTACTCAAAATGAATTGGGCGATTTTGCATTTTTGTTGGGTAAATATATTTTAGTGGTATATTTTGGGACTCCACAAAATCGCTCAAAGAAAAATCGCAAAAAATGAAAAATGACCAAATGAAAAATGACCCAAAAATTTACGAAAAATCGCCCAAAACGAAATTTCACCCAAGAAAACGAAAAAAATCCCACATTTTTGGAAAATTTACCCAATAACAAAAACGAAATTCCATCGTACAGTACGTTCATGTCATCAAAAATAAAAAACCAAACAATTTTGTAAATGTTATTCAGGCATGTTCCGAAATCCGGTTCACGTCGGAATCGGATTTACTTCCAATGACATTTCATCGAAATGCCTGATTATATTAAATGGAGCTTATACCTATATCAACAAATAGTTTAAAACTACAAAAATGGCGGACATGTGAATTTTTAGTATCATTTTCACATTTTTCGCTCTTCAAAGTAATCAAAAAATAAATATAACTGGCTTATATTATCTGAATTTAGGTATAGGAGCCAATAAAGTTTATTAACTTCAAGATAAAAAAAAATGTAGTCAATCCATAAAGTAGTTCTTGAGATATTGTGGATACCAGTTTAGAAAACACGTTTAAAGATAGATAGTTAACCATATACTTTTTCGAGTTATTTAGACCTATTTTTATGCAATCGTTATCGGCCAAACCGCTTTGGGAGCATGTACTACACATCATAAACTATCGAAAAATTAAAAAAAACGATTGAGTTTCTTGGTCGAGTTTCATGAGAACCTCTTCTTAATTATCAGTTCATACCAAAAACGATAAGGGAAACATGCTTCGTTGCTAGTTCCAAGGTATATTTACCAAGGTAGTTTCATCTTGGAGCGGTGGGTACCGCAGCTATCAAACGCATACAATATTATAATTTGTGAATTTTGTTATTTGTTTTGCTTTATTTTGTTTGTTTTATGTTTTGTTTTATTCGTAAAAACCTGGTTTTGACAGCTGCGGTACCCACCACAAGAGATAATTTTAACTACTAAGGGTCAAGGTTGATTTATAAGGTTGTCGCAGAGCTGATCGCACTCTCTTCGCAGTACCCATAATTGTCAAAACCAGCCAATTTTGCGAATGACTACGAAAGAAGAATGGGTGATAAAAGAGAGCACTTGCAGATTTTCTATGAGCTGTCAACTTCGATTTGACATTTATGGGTACTCGCTCTCTCCCTTGCGACAACCTTATAAATCAACCTTGCTAAGGGTGTGTGTCAAAAGGAAACTTTGCACTCGTGGTAGGAAAGAAAATAGCAAGTTGAATAAAATTTTGTGTGTTGAAATAAATTTGTCTTTTTTGGTGTGTCAAGTGGATGATGAAATTTTGACAATTACAAATTTTGACGTTCAACATTTCGGTCGTGTTTTAGAGCATTTTTAATGATAATATGCAAAAACAACCTTTTTTGATTTATATTTATATGTCGCTCACAACGTTATTCGCGTCCACGCTTAATATGATGCTAGCTTAGCTTATGCTATGCGGCTGCAGCAACCTAGTAAAGGGTATCAATAAATTAAATTATGAATCAAGGGTAATTCGAGTGCAATGACCAATTGGATTGGAAGAGACATATACGACGGCTTCAAAGGCAGCTTTGAACAATCACGTGGAAATTGCGGACCGGTGGAATGTTTACCTGCTGGCGGCATTGCATTTGGCAGCGGAGCGGATGTATGCTGTAGCCGTGCATCATTGCAATAGACTTTTCCCATTTGCATGCACCAGCAGTTCCGCGATATCCACGTGAGTGTGCCATCATTCTTTGTTATCTTCCATTTGCAATATTTTCACAGCACTCGGATTGCCCTTCGTTGGTACTCGCTTAAAACAAAAGGAAGAACACTTTTAAAGCTCAGTTTACTTTAAAATATATTTAACTGGAAATAAAAGGAGCAACAAAAGCATCTCGTGTTAAAAGCCACAATTTATCATCAACTTTACCGCACAGAACTAAACACATAAAAATGCAGCTTTCACAAAAACTCACAGTTAAAAATTATATTAGTTTTTATTTATTCCGGTTTTATCTTTACGTTATAAGAACGATAGTTTAATTAAGAAATTCACAAATTAAAATAGCTAATCAAATCGAAATACAGCGCGGAAATGAATGTAATGTTTTTTCTCACTTTTTGGATGTGCCAAAAATTCACTATTCGACTGTCAAAATTTGTAGTAGCCCCTGGGGCATATTATATTCACCTCACTATTGCCAAAAATTGCTCTACCAACTGTCAAAATTTGATCATCAGAGTGACGAGTTTCCGATTGACACACACTCTAACACTACCTTGTCTAATTATACCATGGCTAGTTCCTTGCCAAAGAACCCATGCTGCAACTAACAAGGTGGTTGTGACAGTTCTTTTAGGGAACATAGGTTGTCAAAAATAGTACAAAGCAGAAAATCAAAAAAGTACAAAACCCAAAAAATTTTAAATATACAGGCAAATGCCAACCTATGATCGCCTTTTGTGTAAATATAGCCTGCTGTCACTACCACCTTGTTAGTTGCTTCATGAAAGAACCAAGAATTATCACCGAACCAATTATTTATTATTGAAGCAATTACCGGCACAGTTCCGTTAATTTAAAATTTTGGAGGTCTTATCATGTTCATATCATAAAATTACCAATTATTTAGCCAAGTATTGTACAAGAGATCGTGAATATCTCAATTCTAATACGTAAAGGTTTACACGACAGTCTCTTCGACTGACGGCAGATGTCGCATTAATTTTAATTATCTCTTGTTATATCATTTATTACTATTTGTGTCTTGTTTCGACATTCGTCAAGTAGAATTAAAAAAAAACAACATATGTTTGACAAACGGAATCAGCTGTTCGCCTTTGTTAACCAAAGCAACGCGCAGCAAACGGAAAGAAAACTTGATAAATGCTGCTTTGACGATGCTTGTTCTACTGCTCTCGCACACGTGCAATAAGTTGCCACTTTTTTATTCTAGCAAAAAGACTTTTTTACCCAATATATTTAATTTTGTTTTTTATAACTTGCCTTTGTCCTTTCACTGTAAATTGACAATTTTTTAATAAGCTAAAGGCGAATTTACACATTTCACTCAAAACGATGACAGTGTACGTTTAATGATGACATTGAATCAATACATTATTCAAAGTGTAAATTTAAAATTTGATGGATGATTCTATGTTAAATGTCAAAATTTATTCGTTGGTTTATTTATTTTATTGATGTTTAAAAAAATATGATATATGAATGGAAAAAATATAAGTACTATTTGATTTAACTTTTTTTAAAAGTAGGATATGCTTTTACTTCTTTTACTGTTCAATGTACAATCATCTTCATTTTAAGGATGAAACTCATTTTACAATTTTCAAATTGGATGATTCATCCAAAAAGAACAATGATAGTGAATCGTGTAAACTCACCTTAAGTAACAAATATCATTCCATATTTTCGAGTTTTTTTTTTAAAATTCGAACAACTTAGGTTTTATAACATGGTCTTATTTTAAAAATTGATCTTGTGAATGGACCTATTTTTTTTTTAAGTAATATATATATTAAAAGTAATGAACAACTTCTTCGATAGCAAATAATTTCACACAAATAAATGATCATTTTGTGAACCAGCCACGAAAAGTCGCGAATATTTTTATATTGTGATTTAAAGTCTTGATGACTTAAAGACTTAATGAAAATATTTTGACACCTTTCTTGTATTTATACGTTACAAATTAGCGAAATACCCTGAAATCTATGAGAATGCATATTTGCCCTTCGGAAAACGATAAAGTATTAGAAATTAGTTTTAGCAATATGATCTATATGTTTATTATAATTTGAGAAATATTTGAAACAAAACTCTAGTAGTTCTTTGAATGCTGTATTGGCTCTTAGTTAAAAAAAAATTATAGATGGAATATTTTTATTATGTACATCAAAATCAAGTTCCTTACAAAATCTAGTCACAAAAGCAATGATGTGTAGTTCTTATTATAGATTAATACATATTAGTAATGTAAGTCATATAATTCTAACATTATAACTTACTTGTTGCAATTTGTCAATAATTGAGAAACATTTTTAATGTTTTCGATTAACACTTGCTTTTTTATTATTATTATTATTATTAATATTTACTAAATACAATTAAAATTGTAACTAATATATACGATTAATTGAATTGATGTACATGATTGCATTAGCAAATTGAGCAAAGAGACTTATAATTACTCCATCAACATGCGATTTGATGGCTGAGATTGAGTTAGTGAATTATTTTATTTTAAAGTTGTAAAATTCGATTGTTTCAAGTCGAGTATGTAAGTCGTTATATCATTTGAATATATTACAATCCAAGAACTCATGTTTTTGATGATTGCTTCGAAATTATTTGAGTATCTAGATGTTTTAAATGAACGACTTTATTGATTTTAAACTTTACGAGCTATCTACAATATAAATAAAATTTTACTAAGAATTTTTTCCATAACTGTGAGTTAAATTGAGTGCGATTGAATTACTTACTTACTTGGATGATGGCCGTAAAAACCCGTGTTAAAACCCGTGTCAGGGTTTCGGCCGACCTCATCAGCTCTCGCCAGGCGCCTCTGCTTTGCTCGCAGCTTCTCCAATCAGATACACCAAGTGCGGTTAGGGCTTCCTCGTCGTTGACCAACGACCCTCGCGTCGAGCATCTTTTTCGCTGGAGCTTCGTCGTCCATACGATGGACATGACCCAGCCAGCGTAGTCGCTGCACAGTTATATGCCGACGCAATTATAGTGCGACTGAATACTGTACAATAATTGGTTTCAGCTCTCCTTCTTTAATCATACATTTTCCCAAAATTATTGCTAAAATTCAGCAATAACAATTGTTGACAAATTTAACAATTGCATTGCTGAAATTTTGTATTCAGGTAAAATAGAAAACTTACATTTCTGACGTTAAAATTTCGACGATTGACAGTATTTGATATTTTAACATTTTTGCAACCATCAAAATTATATTTCAAATAATTAATAATTTCAATTGCTATATCCTTAAACAAATTAAATTATTTTAATATATAAATTAAGAAAAAATTGTACATAAACTAGTCTCCGTTGCATTGTATATATATCTTGAACATAATTAAAAATAAATTCCTGAAGCGGAATCCTCTGATGCCTTCACGACAACTGTCGACAACGATCAAGAACTATAATACGTGGCAGGCATTAACGTTAACTTTTTGCGAATCCAGCTAATGGTATTAAAACACCCACAAAATATAGACTCTGTTCATGTCAAGGTGGCAATGCTGCACGTGCATTCACGTGTGTGAATAAAAATAAGATCAAAATAAAAATCATTCGTATTTCAATGCGTTTTTCTTAAAACCTGTCGATAATTTATAAAAGTGCTATTAAGGTTGATAAATGCTGATAAGAAAGCTCCACAAATTAAGGCAAATTCGCAAAAAAAGCTAAGTGCTAAAGTGGCAACGGCTAAAAGTTAAATTCGTGCCAATATTCTGCACCAGCAGCAAGTGTTCCCTGAATAAAAGAAAAAAAAAAAATTAAATAGAAATAGTGCAAATTCCTCCTCGTGCAGTGCAGTGTTTCCTTGCAGCTTATAAATCATATTTAAAGTGCATTAAAATATGTTCGAATCGCGAGCGGTGCGTTATGTTATCTATGGCACAACGTCGGTGCTGCTTTCGGAAATTATATATCACGGTTTTCTACGGCTTCGCAATGCGTTAGCTCCTTGGACATCATCCGTTAACGACGATGCCAAAGATGTGTCTGAAGTAATCTGGACGAATGAGTTGACGCAATCGTGTTCGGGACACCACGGAAAAGATGGTGTGGTAGCAATCAGTGGAGATAGTAGTGATAATATTGGCACTAGCGGTAAAGCCAATCGTGGTGCAAGCTATATAGTGCAGTTGCCAAAACCTACTTCCGTTGTGAGCTGCAAAAATCATTATTGTGCGGCTAATAATGTCGGGCGGTTGATAGCGTTAATAGACAATGCCAAATATACCATCGACTTGGCCATGTACACGTTCACCTCGCACGAATTATCGCAAGCATTGGGGCGCGCATTTAAACGGGGCGTCGATATACGTATTGTAAGTGACAAAGAGATGGTTTACTCCAGCGGTTCGCAAATCATACCCCTAACCAAAGCTGGTAAGTGATTATATGGAGTTTTTAAGACTTAGTTATATGGAGCAGAAAGATAAAATTTTTAGTTAGATATTGTTAATTATTTTGGAAAAACTAATACTGTTATGAATTAAAAAAAAAGAAAAACAAATCTTTAGCATTTCCCTTTATAGGAAAATTAATTTTTAATATTTTGCCTTTTTTCAAATAAAACTGACCAAACAAAAATCAGAAACCGTTTGTGCACTGAAACTTTAAAAGCTATATTATATACCAAAGATTATTTGAGAATGAACAATTCGTCTTGTTATGATTTAGAAATAAAAACAGAATAAATAAAAAAATACTATTATATAATATATACAAATAGTACAAATATTTTAACAATATATAACTAATGCACCAATGTAGTACTTTACCTTTGATTTAGATTTTTTTGATCTAAATCGCTAATTGAATTTAATAATTTTTTACCTTTATTAATACATCTGTTAAATTTTTTATGAATCATAATTTATTAATATTCAATGAATTTATAAAGATGTTATTTAAATTTTTTATTTAAACCTATGTTTACTTATATAAATAAATATGCTTTTCAATAGGAAAAATTGATTGTATTGTAATACTGATTTGCGGTGAATGGCGATATTGATGATTTTCATGGTGTAAAATTGACGATTTTTTTTCCATCCCATCACTGTCTGAAACTGAGTTAATTTTTGATTTATTTTGTATTCACAAACATTTTTGAAACATATTTTTATTTTAGCCTTCTATGAATTTTAGAAATTATAAATTTGAGAAGTTGCGCAATATTACCTTTGGAAGCATTTTGTAATCTTACTTTGAAATGGTTCTTATTTAAACTTACATAAACTTACTTAAAATTTCTTACTTTAATACTTTAAATTCTCTTAAAAGTAAATTTACTTCAAGTACTACGAGTATTATAAAAAGCATACTTTTCCGTTTTGATAACATTTAACAACACAACTTGTAAATTTTAATACCTAACATGTTTGGGCTGCTCTAATTCCTCTGTTTTAGGTAAGCGAAGATCAAGCCTTATATTCGTGCGTGAGAGACGTGGACTTCAACGAGAAAGGGCAAGTTTAAAAGGAAATAGCAAAGAATTGACTTAAAGTCTTGACCAGTGAAAATCGACATGCTTTTAACACTATTATTTTTTTTTTTAAATCATTAAATGTGTGTTACTTGATTATGAACAGAATTTCACCAGAACGTACTTTTGTAAAGTTCGTAATTTTTTAAAAGGGAGAGAAGCTTTTTTGTTTTTGTCGTCTTTATACAATTTATATACAAGTTTGTGTACAAAACATTTATTTTTTTAAAAATATTTAAATCAAATTATTTATTCTCCCCTCACAAATGACCGAGAGAACTGGACCTACATGTTTTACGCCGACTCCGAACGGCTTATGTTCTCAAGAAGCTTTTCATGGCAGCTTTTACTCTCTGAGATTTGCCATTGTCTGCAGAGAGGTGATGGCCGCACAGAAAAATTAATTCAATTGAAAAAGCTTTCTGTGTTGGATGGAGGATTCGAACCTGGGTTCTCTGGCGTAAGAGACACACACTCTACCCACTACGCCACGGCCGCCACACAATAGGAATACTGAAATGATTTATTACATCACACCCATGAACCAGTATTTTATGAACAGTCATTGGCATATAATACCATGAGTAATGCTCAATGTTAATTGAATTAGTTTCTTTTAAAAGTTTACTAAAACTTTCTTTATTTATTTTTTCCCCCACTAGCTAATGTGCGTAAAAGTAAACTGTTTCAATACCTCTTATCTACTTTTTTATTGCTTTTGGAACTTTGTAAAAAATTTGTTATTTATCCATGTAATTATGCTAATTTTTGCCAAAACATGCTCTAGAAAAACTGTTTAAAATCATTAGTTTTCACTTTCTAGCAAAAATCTTTAGAAAGTGTGTTTAGAAAGAGTTGATATAATACATACTTAAAAACAAAAAAGAAAAAAAGAAATCGGTTTTTTTTATTGCTTTTGAAACTTTGTAAATTTTATTAAAAAAAAATGCAAACGAAATTTTTACTTTCGAAGTACTTGTTTACTTTTCTAAAATGCAACCCTGCTTATTACTAGCGACTTTTGTTAGATATTTTTGATGACAGGGTGTTCCAGATATCATTAAATTGTATATCATGTTGTCCATATTTCTTTTTAACGAACGTAGGTCTATTAATTTTACGATTTTTTATTTTAACACAAACTTACGTAAACGTATTTTGCTTTATTGTTGTTTTGCATACAAACGTAAATAAAAGTAGCCCTTTGACGTTTTTTTGTGCCTCGTATTTTAATGCCCTATCTACAGCATATTATAACAGCGTTGCGTAATTATTGAATACAACAGTCACATACCAAGGTACTTACATTTTCAAAAATAGCAAATGCTATAAATACGTTTTGTTAATATATCTTCGTTTAAACTGTGAATAGCCTAAATGGTTGTAGTATCAATATATAATTAAATTGCTCTCTTCTATATATTCTTTTATATAAAATTAATTAGCTTCAAAATTTTTTATTTGAAAGCCGAAGTTTTAGAAAAAAGAAAAAAAAATGGGACGCTTTGCCTTCCAAAACAAGTAGGTCACAATCAAACCTATTTCCAGACCATATTCATGTTAGCGAACAATCATCAAATCAAATTGCTTGAATTTATAAACATTTCCATTTGACATTGTTTCCGTGATATTGAAAAGCACTCGTATTTATTTTTTTTCATCATTTTCAAAAGTGAGGTTAAGACTTAAAATAAGGCGAACATTCATATTTTCTGCATTTTGAACATGAACTAGAACTTAACTCGATCTGAGGCTTGAACTAGGAACTACACTGAACAGTTTGTGACTGCAATCATTTCTAACACCGAATTCCGTCTTCCTCACTGCTAAGTACTAATTTATAAGACCCAGCGATATTGAGAAGCAAGAATGTAGCAAAGAGGAATTTCCCGAAAGGAATTTTTCTTTTATCAAATTTCCAAAATAGCGGAAGATTTCAAAATGTATTATTTTACCTCTGCTAATATTATTTATGACTAGTTTTATTCAATTTCAATTTTCTTTTATTTTTCACTACTGTTCAAAAGAGCCCAAACTCTTCGCGCGTACTGTACAAGTTTTCACCATCAAATTTAGAAAGAAGCGTGTTGTAAATATAACGCTGCATACTTGTAGGCTTTTTCTAATAACTTCCAATGCATTGAAAACTATGCATTGGATTTTTTTAAAGGCACATTTTCCATTTCCGTAGAAAGAATAAAAAATAAGCAAAACTAAAATAAAATCTTTTTAAAACTGGTTACAATAAATTATTATAAGGCATTTTTGTAATCTTAAAATTTAAAAGTGCTTATTATTTGCTTTTAGTTAATTTCGATTCTTTCACTTATAAAAAAAATATTACTATCTTTTAGGCATACCCGTTCGTTGTCCCTCGACCACCATGTTAATGCATCACAAATTTTGCATACTCGATGGTCCGTTGCGCGCGGTGGCGGTTCTAGCGAAGAACGGTAAAAAATACGATAAGAAACGCGTCATCGGTGTAGTCATGTCCGGCTCCCTCAATTGGACCATGCAGGTAGGCACTTAAAACATTTTTCATCCTATGCCATAGTATTTCATATTTACTTATCTCTCATCTTTCTTTCCTACTACTTACAGGGCTTCGGTGGGAATTGGGAAAACATTATAATAACATCTAACAAAACGATTGCCAATCAATTTGAACAAGAATACGAACGCATGTGGATAGCGTTTGAACATAAATTATCACCAGCAAAATCAAAATAATGGGTTGACAAGGCATAAGCTAAAAAAGGTTTGTTTTAGTCTTAAGTAAAAAAAACCACATATTTTTAGTGTTTGGCGAAAAAAAAAAAAAAAAAAAAAAAGAAACCAAAAAAACATGTCATTGGTAATATCCTTAAACAATTAAACTCCATCTTTACTATAATCTGTCAACTAGCTCAACTCGTTTATACTTACTTATCTGATGTGTTAAGTATTTCCTGCAAAAGTAAACAAAACTCAAACCCTACTCCGATTGCAACAACAACAAACACGACAACATAAACTCATTGATATGCTCAGTGTTACAACAAATTAAAAAAATTCTGCCTTAAAAAAAGGCAATCATCTGTGAAATATCGAGTAGGTACCGCCACAGCTGAGCATTCATATTAAAGGGTCTGTCAAATCTTTACTTGAACTAAATGTCAACACATGCCTGCCTTTCCTATGTTTGGAAAAAAAAGGAAAACTCTCATCACTGGGGGGTTGATTCTGTTAAATTTTTTCGGTTTAAGAGTTTTCATAGTTATAATGAGGCACTACTTAGATGCAGCCAGCCATTAAAGATGAGAGTTCCTCTGTTTTTTTTTCTTCTGCCAAAATTTTCTTCTACTCAGTTTTTTAGGTTGTCTTAATGTTTAATTTCTTTGTAACTTCATGATTTGTAACTTCAATACATATCGCTCTTTTAGTGCAAGATTGTCACATATCAAAATTGAGAAGTTTAGAATAACGTATTAATGTAAATGTTGATTCTGGCTATCACGTTACAAAATTAGAAATATATGCTATAAATTATATCACTACAACAGTGTTGGCAAAAAAAAAAAACACTTGTACTGTTCTTTCAGTTGTGTGCCAGTGCGCGCATATATGGGAGCGACAGAAACAGACAGAGTTCACGATGCACGCTGACCCACAGTGCACTACAATATTAAACATATTAAACAATATTAAACATCCTGTTGATAATTTTTGTAGCATAATTTCTCTTTTATTATTGAAGATATGAACTGTATGTATAACATGGTCTTCTTTGAAATTTTAAATTTTGGGTTGTGACAGTCTTGCACGAAATGAGCGATATGTCCTGTATATTTATGCATTGTGTTATATTTTGGTCAGCATTGATTAAAAATTGTTCTGTTAAACAAGCTGTTCATTGAATCATATCCTAGCTTAAAATTTCTCAATATGAAGCAGCTTGTATGGGCGCACAGTGCGGTGATCCCATACAAATGATGGACAAAAATAGATGGAGTGCTTTTTATGATAATGAAGTTTTGTATACTTGTTTAGTTTAAGCTAATTAAGAAAAATTTCAAAAATTGGTGAATTTGGTCAGTCCCTTGGAGTACCCTCCTTGGACCTATATTAATTTTTAACATGATTTTGTATGGGAGGTATAAACAAAAGTTGACCGATCCTAACGAAACTCTATTAAAAGAGTAAGCAAATAAACTTATAGATGTGTACTGAAAATGGTTGAAATCGGTTAGATCCTAAGAGTACCTCCCCTGGACCTATATTAATTCTTTACATAATTTTGTATGGGAGGCAATGCCGTAGATAGCGAATATTGCTTGTAGAACTAAGACATTTTTTTTTAAAAATTAGAAAAAAGTAAAATTAAAATAAAAATTAAAAATTTAAGGGGGGATTTGGAACTACATTTTTTTGTAAAACTATTTTATTGGGTAATTTTTAAAATATCAAAAAATATTTATCTTTTTTTTTGATTATTTCGACGATACGTTCTGCTCCAAACAGACAAACTATTGATAAATATTCTTTCGCGAACATCGACACAATTTTTTTAATGATTTTATTATCAATTGAATAGGTATCATTTTTGTTGAATGATCACAAAAATAATTTTAGAAAAAAAATAAATTTGAAAATTTAATTTCTATTTCGAAATTAAGTTCGAAATCGCCCCCATCGCCCCTTAAATTTTCCCTTTTTTTTTTTACTGTTTTCTAATTTGGGAAAAAATTTGTTAGTTCTGCGAGCAATATTTTGCTATCTACGGCCTTGATGGAAGGTACATACAAAAGTTAACCGAACGAAACTCGATTAAAATACTTAAAAAAATAGAGTTACAGATTCGTACAAGAAACGTCTTCAAAGGCCTTCCTCTGATACCACTTGAGGTCCACGGCATTTCATCTTCAATTCTGCACCTCTTTGTTGCTGTGCATGGTGATGGCTTTAAAATAAATTTTTAAAAAATAAAAATATGAATTTGTAAAGGTACCGAAGTTTCATTATTGATTTTAAATGCGAAATAAGCGTTGAGCCAAGAGATATATTCCTGCTTTCAAACCTTTACTTAGTACGATGACTTTGAAACCAAAGAAACCGAATTTTTCGTTCAATCCACATAACTTGTTCTATTTGAACCTACATTTGCAGCATTTGGTTTGTATAAACATGTACATCTTTCGCACACTTATTAATTAGATTTTTTACATGAGAAGTGTATAAGGGAGATGCATGGCCCGACGCCACCAGCTTGTGTGTTTCCTAGGTTCACTCGGGCAGTTCTCCAAACCCATCCCTATACCATTGCCTCATTGGCCAATAGAAAATTGCATTACCGAGATAATTCGTTCTTCAGTCGGTCAGTAAAATTGTGGAACAATCTCTCTGCGAGCGTGTTCCCCGGCAGTTTCAAGCTGTGTAAATTTAACCTTCCATTAGGCGCAGTGTTTTTTTAATGAGACTAGGCGCGGTGTATCAAATTGATATAAGTTAAGGGTACAGTTGTGTTAAAAAAAAATAAATTATTACTTTATTTTTAAACATAAAAGATCAATTCAAATCAATTGTAAAAATATGTTAAAATACCGATAGTAGTAACATGGACGTAGCGAGGGTAGAGCAGGGGTAGGGCCGTTTCGCTGAGTGCTCTCACGCGTCAACGAAGAGTGGATAATGAGAAGCAACATATATGTCAAAACGACGGATTTCGTAGAAATTGCAAATGAAGAAAATATTTGATGTTTCCAATTTGCAAACAGTGCGGTCGTGGGTGTTAAATTTGTGCTAATTTGAGTGAAAATATTATAAAAAAAGTGTAATAAAAACTATAAAATGTGAAAGAAGTCTTAAAATTGCAAAAAAAACCTGTAACAGTTTTAACCTAAAAACAACTGCGAACGTGAGTATAAAGAAATTCGCGATGAACAGCTGATTTTGACATCAATGTAGCTTTATTATGCTTTCTACTCCATTCCTCTCCGAGTCGACCCTACTTTACAATTCTGCCATGAGCAAAAGAAAACTTGCCGGTACGAGCAAGTCTGTACTCGTCCCCTCTCGTCACGTTCCGAGAGCTCAAAACCTCGACTTGCCGGCAAGAAAAATTACCGTGTGGAAAAGGGGTCTAAGCACATGTACGCTGCTAGAGCTTTCAGTGTGGTTTAAAAATGCATGAGAGTTGAGTGTTGATGCGCATTTTCTCCACACTTATAAAAAACACGCACGCTGACATTTTTATACCCCAACTCGTACTGCGTAAGGGGCAGGTATAGAAAAATTATATATTTTTGATCAGCATGTTCTCCTGAGTCGATTTCCGTGTGTCCGTCTGTCCGTCCGTCGACACGATTATAGCCGCAATTTTAAAGCTATCGCGATAAAATTCAAAATACACTCAGTTCTGTTTTTACACGACTTTTTTGATTTAACACGAACTAAAAATAAATCTTCATTTTGTTTTTACACGCTTTATTTTGATTTAACACGATTGACCCAAATTCTGAAAATAACAATTTTAGTACTAACAGTTTTTACCGCTATAAAATTTTTAATTTTTATTATACTCCCGTGTTGCCGCGTGTAAACATGCATGTCAACAGTCGTCCCTATTGTATTGTATGTGTACTAAATTGTTTTTTTGCATTCTTTTCTAAGTTTATGAAATTGTTTTTTTTTGCATTCTTTTATAAGTTTATGAAATAAAAATATACGCAAATATTAACGCTCCAATATGAGTTAAAAAATGGTTTATTGTATTATTTCTACAGATTTGTTAAATTTGAAACCAATCTTCTACTTTTCCATAAGTGAAATGCATTTTTTTACACAATTTTTTTTTGCACGAAATCTTTGGCAACGTATCTACCGTGTAAAAACTGAGTGTATATGTTTATTTTTAAAGAAGAAAGATCAAGTTCGAAAATGGGCCAAATCGGATGAAAACCACGCCTACCTCCAATACAAAGTGACTTTATATTAACCGTAAAATGTCTTTAAAATCCACAAAAATTAAAGAAATGCCTTGAAATTTAGCATGTAAGCTTTGCTCTTTAATCTTAATCCTGGCTATGAAATTTGGATTTGGACAAACCACGCCTACCTCCCATACAAAGTGGCTTTATTTTAAACGTAAAATCTCTTAAAAATCCACAAAAACTAAAGAAATGTCTTGAAATTTTGCACATTAGCTTTGATATACATTATGAATAATGCTCCCATCTCTTTTTTCGCCAAAAACAGGACAAATTGACAAATTTTACAGAACTTACAGGACGTCTCATAGAAAAAACAGGACATTTTCGCAGGACAAAGTTTAAAATTATTATGGCTCGTATGTTCAAAGAATTAAAATAAGTATTTTCCTTTATAATCTATCAAAATTTATTATTAAAAATAGGAGAGCTTCAAAGCTCAATTAATGTTAGGTATTTGTATATAACATGTAATTTGTTTAAACAAAAATAGAATTCAATCTTCTGATTAACATAAATATTCGGTTATATTCAATATAAAAAAACTATAACGAAAGTAAATAAAAAAATTAGGCTTATTTAAATGGCACATTAATTAAATTTTCCAGGTACTCAGTCCTAAGTTGAACAATGCAAAGCAATAAATTTTATTTTATTCAGATACAGTTTCAATACTGTCCTCTGAATCCTTTTCAGTTTTGTATTTTGCTTTTGCTGATATATCCCGAAGAATTTCCGGCTTGTTTTGAACATATTTAAAAAACTCCAGACAGGACATTTTTAAATTTGTTTTAATGCTAAGAACGGCCTTCAGGGTTTCGACTTTTAGCCTAGTTTTTTCGCTGGTCCACGTTTTGTTCATCGCAGCAAAAACTCTTTCCACCGAAGCGCTTGAACCGGGCAGGCAAAGGATGTACTGAATTACTGTCGCCATTTGCTTGTATTCACAATTTTCAGATTCTAAATGATTAAAAATTTCAACCCACCGCTTCGGCGCTGATATATATTCTTTTCTCCACTTCTTAATTTTAAGGTCCGTACAGAAATTTTTCACGTAAATAAATTCCTTGTGCAATTTCGCCGAGTTTTTTTCAACGTCGTACAAATTTAGTTTGCTCAATTTATTTGATACCGCTTCTATATCACTCCAACTTGGTGCTTGGCGTAAATTTGCCGTAAAATGGAAATTGGAGCCGTCCACAATTTAATATATTTAATAGCATCATCTGTAAACACAATTGGAAGTAACTCAAAGGGTGGTGCAAAAATTAAAACCAAATTGAAATAATTACCTAAAAATTCATTGCAAATGTCAAACAAATATTCAGAGCAGTCGTTACCATTGCTAATAAGATCTGCCTTTTCAGCAAAAGCCTGTGGCGATAAGAAATTATCTGTCTGGCGCATCGACAAAATCATTGTCAGTTCATCTATATATTGCACAATTTCTATCGCCGAGACTTCGTCGTCTTCTATTTTAAGTATGTACTCCGCAAACAAATCGGCCTAGCCATTTATGAAATAACCAAAACATTAATAAGAAAGTTATTTTAAATAAGCATCATAATTTGAATTTTACCTGATCTTGAAGGAACAGCAAAAAGAATTTCGATTGAGCGTTGCTAAAAAAAGCTTTAAGAACTTTTTCTCCTTTTTGAAGCCCAAGAAAAAACAGCTTTAAGGCATCATAAAGTTGCAAGATGCGTCTAATAGCTGGCCCTAAAGCTAGAAAGCGTGTTTTGGCGTATCCAAGCAATTTTAAATATTCAACTCCGGCAGTTTTACAAAACTCTTTTAGTGCTTCTACGCGTGTAGTGTAAATGTAAAAATACGAATATATTTTTACAACAACGCATTCTACATCAAATGGCAACACATCGCATGCACATTTTAAAGCATTGTGGGCGATGTGAGGAACGCAACCGATTCCAATTAAATGCGGTAGCCACAATTTCATTCTGAAGAACACGTTATTTTCACCACCTCTAGTGTGTCCGCCGAAATTTACTTTAGCGTTATCTGCACAATAAGCAACGATCTTTTCCTTCAGATTGAATTTTTCAGCTGCTGCTGATATAAGAGTCTCAATAACTGCCGAAGTTTCTCCACATTCCGAAGTAATTTCCAGGATTTTTATACGCACGCCGGCTGTTGGAATGAAATATCGCACGAGCACCGGGAACAACTTAACGCTTCCGTGGTTCGACGCATCGGTATAAACGGACACAAAGCGACACTGGTCCAAGTCTTCTTTAAGCATTTTGTTGACATGCGGTGCCAATACATTTACGACGATAGCTTGGCATTTGGTTTGCGAGCAAGAAAATTTGGTCATTTCAAAACAATTTTTAAATATTTTTGAAGCACAATCTGAAGACTTAAAACTGCTGTTTCCATTCATAAGGTGATATGCCCAGACGGCTTCCATTGCTGCATTTTTCGCGTCGAATGTCGATTGGAAATACGTATTAATGGTAAGGTTTGCAGACGCTACATCCAGGGCGGAAATGTGCTTCGCTGTTTTCAAATGCCGTCCTATGTCTGCATTCCCTCCTGACGCTATGGAAAAGACTCCTTTGCATTTCAAGCAGATCACCTCTCTTGCTCTATTTGTTTTTTCCAGGAATGGATATTTTTTTTTCAGTTCACTGCTTAAGACACACTTTCGCTTCGACATTTTGACAAGTTTAAAAAATTAGTTGCACAGAGAGGTTTCAGTGTGGTACGGTTAACAGGGTTGCTCAAAAGGGAAAAGTTTAGGGGAGCTTAAGACTTATTACTAAAAAAAAATAGTGTGATTTTTAGTGAATTTTGGACAAAAGTGCAAAAATGGGAGAAAATAAAAAACAGGACAAAATAGGAAAAAGCAGGATTTTGAGCCTGTTACACAGGACGCAGGTCTTTGCTTAAAAAAACAGGACTGTCCTGCGTAATACAGGACGGATGGGAGCCTTAATTATGAACCATATTTTTGATATATGGCATAATCGGAACAAAACCACGCTATCCTCCCATACAAAGTGATGTCATCAAAATAGGAAAACTTTTGTTAATATATAAAACTGAATGTCATCGTGTATGTCGTGACTAAAGACTTCGAATATACTTCAATATGGCCGCGGGGGCGTATTTTAGTTTCGGTACCCTGCCGAAGCTCTATCCTTACTAGTTATATAAAACCTTTCCCTATAGGAACAAACTAACTTGTTTTTAAAAACAACTAATTAAAAAACTAATTTAAAATAAATCAGTATATGAACTACTTTGAATTATATTAAGGCGGCAACTACTCTGGTTTTGACATGTTTTAATTGCAAATTTTTATTAGATTACAAGTTTATATTAACCATGTTATTTCATCAAATAATATTAACTTTAGGCCATCAGTAATAGTTTTCAATTGGTTATTTAAAAGTCATTAAAAAATAATTTAAATATAACTAATTTAACAACTAGTTGAAAATATATGCAGACGAAAGTCAATTGACTTATTTAGCGGACATCACCATACAAAATATGTTAGTTCGTTCTATGGAAAAAAGTCAGAATTTCAACTAGTTGTGGTTGACAAAAAACTACTTTATCAACTACTTTTAAATTAGTTGATTTTCCTACAGGGTTACGATGCGCAACACAATTTTTTTAACAGTGCAAAGCTTTTGAATGCACAAATACATACACATAAACGTCAAGTTTGCGGTTGTGTAAGAATGCCACTGCTTTAAAATGAGATTATGAATAAGGCTGCAAATGTGCATGCTCCCCGTCAGCCTTGCAGACCTCCCCTATCACTGGGCTTAAACCCAATTGAACACGTTTGAAAACTATTGGCACGAAGGAATTTTCATGCGCAAAGAGCAAAGAATGTATTGAATAAGCTCTCGAAAAGACCTGGTCAGAAATCATACCATCCGAAACAGGAAATTTGTTTCTATCTATACCAAGTCGTTTGAAGGCAGGCATTGAAGCTCGTGGGGACCAACAGAAGATAAATTTTAAGTTTACCCTTCTTCAATTTTGAAAAAATCAGCAAATTAAATAATTTCTTGTATTGTATTTTAATTTTTATTCAGCGATTAATGCTTTTAATTTAACTATGAATAAACTGCCTACTTACATTTGCATTATGCAGCCCAATTCTGAATGAAATCTCCCCGGGAATTGAAAAAGGAAGTTTTAATTTTTTAGACAGGGTATATTGCTTTAAAAGATTTTTTTTTTTGTAATATTAAAAACTGACATTCAGAATTGGGCTGATAATGTTTCAATATTTACAAAAGCGGCTCTTAGAGCTGTATTTAAACATTAGTCCCTGACTGTATACAAATTTTGAATAGCATGGAAGGTGTTCCGTCCTCTTCATAAAATTTATTTAAAACGATAATAATTTTTTTCAACGTTCTAAGATGAAAGTATAGCAATTTGGTTGAAGACACATAAAGAACTAGAGTAAATGTCAAAACCTGCCTATAAAATAGTTACAACGCAGCGCCATTTGTAAAAATTTGCAAACATTTTTGCAAATATGTTATCTATTAAAATTAATTTTTTTTCTACTTCCCCTAAATTACTTCCGTCAAACCCATACAATTTCTTTACAACAGATCCTTTATTAGTAACAGCAACAATCATATTAATGTTGCAAGCTGCAAAACTTTACCTATTTTCCTTTTTTTTATTTATCTTATTATGTTTGCTCAAATCCATGTTAATTGCCGGCGTTGGCTGGTTGGGTTTTTTTCTTCTTCTTCTTCTTCTTTTCTTCACTTTAGGTGCTCATTCTTGTTTATTCTATATAATACGCAGGCGTACATAATTATTTCATATTAAAAGTACAGTTGAGTTGGTGACCAACATTGGGTGAGTCAGTTCATAATACAACCGGCAGAAACTAGAATCAAAACAAACGCCAGTTATTGCAAAAAAAGAAGCAACAAATGAAGTCAGCAACACTACATTCAAAAGGCCACAATGAAAGACAACACTTTGGAATGGTTTTCACCAGCTTCTGGAGTCGACAGGGTGTGCGGTGCGACTGTGCGACGCTGCTTCCTACTTGACAATACTTGGCTGCAGCAGACATATTTTTTCAAAGACGTAAATGCCCAACACATAAGACGAAGTGTCTGACCTGATGCTTTGCTCTGATCCTCTTCTGCCGAGACTTCTTCAACATAATAAAGACTAGCTTAGTTACGAATAAGAAGTTTACTTTTTTGCAAGAAACATAACATCTGTCATATTTAAGCAACAACAACCAGCGACTGCGCAACGCAACTTGTTCAGAAAACAGTATCCCTCTATTATTGCAAGCTGTAAACTTGAGGTTATGTTTAAAGTATCATATTTTTTTTAAAGGTTTTCCTCTATATTTTTTTTAGTATTCTAGAATTTGCACATGCGCGCCTTTACAACATAATTGAAGAGTTTTTTTGTTCGTACACTCTTTAGAGTTTGCGTGCTGAATGAGTTTAAAAATGTTGGTGTTTAAAAATATGCAATTGTTGCTTTACGTGTCACGTGTTATTCATGTCTTCTTCCAGCTAGCAAGTGTTTGACAGAAGAATATTTTCGTTAGTGTTTTTGTTGTTGTTTTCGACCTGCATTTCAATATGTAATAATAGTTAATACGATTTCATTAGGGCAAATTAATTATGTATAATATGCGACTATAATACAATCAATAACCTCAATATATTGAGGGTATTCACAAGGTGTCTTAAAGTTAGTAAAGCGTTTTTTTTTAAAATTTTGCTTGTATGTTTTGTGCATAGTTTTTGTATGATGTGTATAAAATGGGCATAAGCGAACCGAAGGTATGCCCACCTCCCATACAATGTGATGTACAAAACAAAAATTTTGTATGGAAGGTGGGCGCAGTTTCGAAATTCGAAGAGAAAATTATCTCGCTCCACGGTGATGTCAATTTTCCATTGAGATCATGAGATTTGACGCCGTTGGACTTTTACCTTTCGCGCTTCCTCAAAGGGAAGGTCTATGCTAATAAGCCCCGAACAATTCCTTAACTGAAACAGGAATACCAACTGGTAATTTCCAGTAATTGATCCAGAATTATGTCAGAATGCTTTGGAAAATTTGTGTGCAAGCAAGGTCTAGGCAGCCATTTAAGCGATGTTATGTTTTATCAATAACCTCCATGTCTCTACTTTATAATTTAATAAAAACTCGCAGACATTTCCATTAAAATGCTTTCTATTAAAAACAGTGACTTTTGGGACACCCTTTTCATGGTAAGAAGCTATTGCTATGCATCTGTTGGGATCAGCTCGGAGATATCTACATGTGCTACTGCTATGATTAAAAATTTTTTTATTTTAGACTTAACCAGCACTCAGGGGATGCCCCCTATAAATGCGAAAGCATTGTGTTGATTCGGAAGACGGGTGATAGTTAGTTGGAGGGTGGAAAGATGGAGTAGTGTCGGTGAAGATTTGATTTAAATTTACACAGATTGAAACTGTCGGGAAACACGCTGGCAGGAAGATTATTTTACACAATTTTGCTGAGAACGAAGAACGAACTACCTCGGTAATGCGATGTTCTATTAGGCAAAGTTGCAATGGTAAAGGGATGGGCTTGGAGAGCTGCCCGAGTGGACCTAGGAAACACACGAGCTGGTGGCTCGTTGAACACTTCCCATGGTAGTACCTGTACAGAAGGCTTAGGCTACTAACATTGCGACGATGCCCAAGAGAGTTGAAAGAAGATGAAATATTTCCATCACCTATCAAATATATCGCACGTCTTTGAATCCATTACAGACGCTCCAAATATGAGCTTAAAGCCCCTGCCCAAATGTGCGAATTGTACTCCATTTTCGGCCTAATATATGAGGTATAGATCAAACGAAGATCAGATGGAGTGAAGTATTTCTTACACCGTTTTAAAAAATGAAGACATTTGGCTGCTTCTTTTGACACATCACAAAAGTGATCATTCCACCGAAGATCTGCTTGTATTGAAATGCCTAGAACGTCAAGAGCATCTGACTCCATAAGATCTACACGGTTCATATTGAGGGAAGCTAAGGGGCAATTAATACGCTTGTGGGTTAACAGACAACACTGGGTCTTGCTAACATTAAACTCTACTCTATTAGCAAGACCACACTCGGAGATTTTTCCAAGTCATTATTAAGTGTGTCATTCATATGTTGCCTCTTACTCTCAATCTCCAAAGAGCTCGGGCGTTTTTTAAATGAATATGAATGGCAAATGCCGCTGTCATCCGCAAACGAATGAATTGGGTTGTGAGTCAACGACAGAAGGTCGTTGAAAAAAACCAGGAACTAAGTTGGCGATAGAACTGATCCCTGCGGTACACCTGCGTTGATGGCGTGCTCTCTGGACGATATGCCATCGACTACAACATGGATCGCTCGATTCATCAGAAAGCACGTGATCCACTGAGCAAAGTTACCACCGACACCATATGCAATTAGTTTAGATACGAGCGCTTTATGCCACATTCGGTGAAATGCCTTTAAAATATCCAGAGCAACAACTCTGCTCTCACCGAATAAGTGAACGCATTGGCACCATTTTTTTCAGTTAAGATCGCCATAAGGTCACCAGTAGAGCGGGCCCTACGAAAACCATATTGACGGTCACTAAGCAATTCATTGTGCTCCAGACTTTGCGCCATAACTTTGGCGAGCGTAGAGCATATCGATATGGGTAGGTAGTTTGCAGGGTTCGTGGCATCGCCCTTTTTTGGTACCGGCTGGACCCTTGCGACCTTCCAACAAGATGGAAATACTCCTGTCCTGTAGGAGATGTTGTACAGGTTGCGCAAAGGCCGAACCAGACTAGAAGCACACGCTGTAAGCACAAGTGGTGGTATGCCATCTGGAGCAGAGGTTTTGTTTATGTTGAGGCTTGCAAGAATTTTTTTAACTGCTCTCGTAGGAAAATATATCTCCTGCATTACATAAAACGTTATTTTAACGAAAGGTAGTGGCTGATTGCTTACTGGGATTGTGGAGTTATGTGCAAACAATCCGGCCAACAGGTTTGCTTTATCAGCCGAGTCCGTGAAGATTTTAACATCTTTTAAAAGAATTGGAATAGTCGATGACGTCTGATTCTTTAATCTTTTAACAAATGACCAAAAGTTTTTGCTCCCTTTGGGGCAGAGAAGAACCTGTCCTCTGATGCAAGTTTCGTGAAGAAACTTTTCGCGTTTTAAAATTGCATTACAGCGCAATTGCAATTGTGTTGTATGTATTGTGAAATGTTTGAACACAAATGATCGGAAACTGGACCAACAAGCTTTATGCCGACTTCGAACAGTTTATGTTCTTAAGAAGCTTTGCCTGGCAGTTTTACTCTCTGAGGTTTTTCCATTGTCTGCAGAGAGGTGACGGTTGATCAGAAAAATTTATGCAATTGAACAAACATTCTGTATCAGATAAAATTCGAATTTGGGTTCTATCGTATACCAGCTACGCAACTTAATCAGTATGACACAGCCGCCACTAACCACCAATAACTTCAATAACATACTTTAATATGCAAGCAATAAGCGCGCACTTTGAATACAATAAGCTTAAAAAAGCTACCTTAGGCGAAAGCGCAAATAAGCTTTTACTATAAATGTGCCCTAAAAAACACCGTAGCTTACAACGTTTAAGGTTGAAATTTATAAAATTACGCCTATAATGACAACAACGATAATGACATGTGATGATAAAAATTATCACATTTAAGGAAAGGATGGAGAATTCAAATGAGTGATGAACACACATAAAGTTTCAATTCTAAAACCACATTGCGAGTTATGAATTACAAATTGTTACCCTCACTTTCTTCAGTTTCTTCATCTTCAAATCTCATTCAATTTAATTTTCATTGTTCCCATAAAACCATTTAAGTATTTTTCGGCCAGCTGGCTAGAGTAACCAGAATTCTTGAGGCTATCAGAAGCTATTTCTTTTTATATATTTCTTTGTTGTTTCGGAATTGTTCCGATTGTTAATCCGCTTGTAACTGTATTATTGCAGTTATATTGACACATCGTTACCATTTTGGTAACCAATGAATCTGCAACGTTTTCTCTATCATTTGTGAAATTTATTTACAATTCAGAATAGTACAGAATGTCGATGTTTTTTTATTATTTTTTTTTCTATTTGCAAAAAAAAAATTAATTTCATGCAAAGGTGTAACGTATTGACTTTATCAGGGTACTTGGCAAAGATGATCAGCAATATTTCAGCTGTTGTTGCTTTTTTGTTTTTGCTCTGCATCTACTATCCTATTGTAATTATTTGGCAATTTATGGCGTGCTGTGTCTAAGACACCACAAGAATCACACCTTGACTCTAACGAGGCAGCATTTTTAAAAGTAGAGCGAAATTCTTTTGATCTGTTTTACTGCCAGATGAACTTCTTTTTTTCTTTTCAACGTTTATAGCAGAACTGAAAATAAAGAGAAACCCAAAATTATGTTTGCATTTGTATACATTTTAAATGTGACTTGACAAGATTTGTAAGTAGTATTTAGAAGACTGAAAGAAATGAAAAAAAGAAAATACCCAAATAGATTTTTCTTAACCATGGTTGAATCATAAGGTTGTCGCATGGCTGATCGCACTCTCTTTGCAGTAAACATAATTATCAAAATCAGCCAATTTTGCGAATGAATACGAAAGAAGAACGGGTGAAAAAAAGAGAGCGTTTGCAGATTTTCTTTGAGCTGTCAACTTCGATTTGACAATTATGGGCACTCGCTCTCTCACTTGCTGCGACAAGCTTATAATTCAACCATGTTCTTAACTACCCATAATATAATTAACAAGGTAGCTGCTTGTACTCTCTTTTTGTCAACCAAAACTCTCAAAACCGTTTAAAATGTTTTCAGTTCGCTTACATGCTGTTTTCTTATTTTCTATGTTATTTTCTATGACAGTTTTGACAGTCTACGCTCACAAGCTTGCAGCTACCTAGTTAATTTTACCATGTAACTAGCAAGATTTAATTCATTCCTTTTTTCATTACATACTGTTTGGCAATTCTTCTCTAGTTTATAGTCTTACATTCTATTTTATTTGTTGTTGTTGTCATGGTTTGAGACCAAACAAAATTATAACATTTGATGACATTGATTTTGAATTTAAATTTTTTGTGCGTCATTTACACATTTTTATCAGCTCTTAGCGATTGTTATGAGCTTTCAACAACCGTTACAGTAACGTTCTCTCAAACGTTCTCTCAAAAAATGAAAATTTTTGATTATTTTCGATACACTCTCAAATAAAACTCGTACTTACCCAACAAACAAAATGATTCACTAATGTTATCGTTTGTGAATCGCATTCTCGTACATTTCATTCATTAGCAATTATTAGCAGCGATTCATTTATAATATCGCGAGCGGTAGAAATTCCTCCTTCGTTAATGAATCGTCAAAACCGAAAAAAGCAATTCGTTAACGAGTCGCCAAAACTATAAAAAGCAATTCTTTAAAGAGTTTCCAAAACTAAAAAAATCAATTCGATAACGAATCATATACATCATATAAAAAATAAAAATTAATTTCAAGCTTACCACGTCAAGAATTGAAACCACGTCGTTTGACTGCTAGTCCGGCACCAAAACCGAAAAAAGCCATTCGTTAACGAGCCGCCAAAAACTATAAAAAGCAATCGTTAACGAGTCACCAAAACAACAAAAAGCAATTTGTTAACGAGAACTTATTCATATGAAAATCTTGAACAAATTATTTATATAAAGAATAAAATTAAGTCTTTTTTCACTTAAAATTAAAAAAAAACATTAAATTTGGAAAACAAATATTCGCTTAAATGAAGTATTAAACAAGAGAAAGTTAGTAAAAAATAATTTTCTTAAAAAAATTTGTATATTGAAAAGTCGGAAAAAATTGTTTTTTTGTTCCGAAACATCTTAAATGGAGTTTAGGAAAGTCATGATTTCAAACGGTGCTTTCTTTAGGCATCAACCCAATCTCTGATGTAGTCGGTATGAAACTATTCAAAAACTTTAAAAAAATGATTCACAAGCGATTAGTTAACGAATCACCCCTCGCCACAGTGTTTATTGGGTAACTACCGAATATTATTTCGCTTCACTTGGTGAAAAATTATTTGCAAGATCATTCGCTTTTAAAGTGATTAATGGTGAGATTTGGACATTTCATGAAGTTACTTTCAAAAAAATAAAAAAAAAACAACAAAAAATATTATCAGAAATAGGTTCCATAAATCTTCTAGAGTTTAGTGCGAAATACACAAAAAAAAAACAAGCAACAAAAAATGCTCTTTTTAGATGAAAGAAAATTTCGACACTAACTGCCACTAATTCAGAAGCCACACATTGACCTTTACTTTCAAAATTTGAAAAAAACTCTTAACATGTTTATTGTAACCACTTAAAAGATAGTGACAAAGGTTAAGTTTTATGCATGTGAACAGTGTGTGGTCCACAGAGTCGAACGCACAAACAGACACACACACGCACTTTCTAAAATTTCTTCTTTATATACCTATTTCTGTCATACAATCTGTCATATCTAAGAAGAAAAAAAAAAAAATTAAAAGAAAAACCAAGTGTTTAATAAGTTTTCTTTCCGTTACTTCGTTTTTTCATCGCTGTTTTTCTTAGCATTGGTATGATGAGCACCGCTGTTGGTACCAAAGTCAACATATTTTATCATTAATTTTTTTTCGTTTTTATTTTTGCTTTGACATCTATGAAGTCGGGGACAAGTTTTTGGCAGCTGATAAAATAAGATTTCTTTTTTAAAATTTTTGTGATGTTAACCAAAATAATGGCTACACATAGTAGATTCTGCATAGCCAGACTTTTTTAAACTGCTAGTGTCAATGAATTCTGTTAGAGGCTTTCGGCGTTTTTTCTTTGTTTCCTAGATATATGCAAGAAATTAAAAAATATAAAAAAGAAATGATTATAATCACACTTTATTGACTGTGTCACAATATTCTGTAGCTGATTTTGGTTTTTGTGCTATCTGTGTGTGGCTTTCTTTATTTCCTCTTAAGTTTTCCAAAAAACAATTAGTAACTTCTACGTCCGACTCGTGTCAAATATGCCAAATATTTAATGCTTATTAGTGTTTTTTTGCATATATTTGCAATAGTAATGAGCTTTTGTTCCAAATTTCATGCAAATTTCACGTTTTTATTTTTTTGGTTTTTAATTAAAATCGACTGCAAACTGCTAAATCTTAAATTTACCATTTTTGTACCTTTTCTCATTTGAAACACATGTTAAAACCTGTGTTAAAAATATGTAAAGTATAAAAAAATAGGCAGTGGAGGAACTGCCGACCGTAAGAACGTAAGCTTAAAGCTATGAATTAACAGTGTTTTTTTTTGAATTTTCAATTATATTATATTCCAAAAAGGATACACTACGCTTATGATAACTAAAGTAAGTTACAAAAAAGTTTGATTGAAATTTCTGTAAGTATCGTATAAAAACCGCATATGTATAGTCAAACCTTATGCTTCATTAAAAAATTCTATTAGTGGTAGATCTTTAGCATTTGCAACGTTAATATTAAAGTCTCCACTTAGTCTCATAGGTATATCTTAAACATTTTAGAGTATTTTACAACCTTCTTTTGAATATATTATCAAATTTTCGAATAAAAAAATTCCTCCCGAATTGACCTCTAGAGGAGTCAAATATATGAGCTGGTCCTTCTTTTTTACCCTACCACATTTCTTCTGAACACATCTCAACACATCTGCCACCATTCCGAGGGTCCCCATGCAAAAAACACAAAAACTGTCTATTATAGTTCATATCTCTCCTGAATTGACCGCAAAAGTGATCAAGTATATGAGTTGCTTCTAGAATTTTTTACCTTAACATTTCTTTTAAACACACCTAAGCCCTATCTGCCATTCTTCTGGGGGTGCCCATACAAAAATATAAATTCTGTCGATTATAGTTCATATCCCTCCCGAATTGATTACTAGAGAGGTCAAATATATGAGCTGGTCGCATTATTTTTTGCCCTTCAACATTTCTTCTTAACACACCTACCCCTTATCTGCCACCCTTTTGGAGTTCCCTTACAAAAGACACAAAAACTTTCGATTATAGCTCATATCTCTTCTGAATTCTTAGAGGGCTTAAATATATAAACTGGTCCTATTATTTTTTACCCTTCAACATTTCTTCTTAACACACCTAACCCTTATCTGCCACCCTTCTGGGGGTCCCCATACAAAAACAGAAAATCTATCGATTATAGTTCATATCCCTCCCGAATTGAACCTTAGAGGGATGAAATGTATGAGCTGGTCCTATCATTTTATGGCCTTCAACATTTCTTGTAAACACACCTACCCCCTATCTGACACCCTTCTGTGGGTTCCCATACAAAAAACACAAAAACTCTCGATTATCATATGTCTTCGGAGTTGAACCCTAGATGGGTCAAATATGAGCTGTGGTACTATTAGTTTTTGCGCTTCAACATTTCTTCTGAACAAACCTACACCCTATCTGCTACCCTTCCGGGGGTTCCCATACAAAAACTTTCGATTATACATAGTTCATATCTCTCTCAAAATGCTCCCTACAGGGGTTAACTATATGAACCGGTCCAGTTTCCTTCTGAACACAAAGCCCCTATCTGCTACCCTTTTGGGAGTTCTTATACAAATACACAAAAACTATCGATCATATCTCTCCCGAATTGATTGCTTGTGGGGTCAAATATATGAGCTGGTCCTATTATTTTCAACTCGTCTAATCCTTATCTGCTACCTTTGTGGGGTCCACATGCAAAAAACACAAAAAACTTTCGACTATAGTTCAATATCTTTTCTGAATTGATCCGTGAGGGGTCAAATATATGAGCTGGCCCTATTATTTTTTGCCTTTTAGCATTTCTTCTGAACACACACTTTCCCCCTATCTGCCACCCTTTTGGAAGTTCCCATACAAAAATCATAAAAACGTTGCTATGTTTTCTGCTTGTCTGGTAGCTGGATCAAAAATGCAGTCGTTAACAGTGCAAGACTTAACAATGCTAACGTTAACAGTGATGACACAAGCAGTCGGCACATTGCTTACGTTAACATTGCTGACGTTATCATTGCTGACGTTAACATTGCTGACGTTAACATTGCTGACGTTAACATTGCTGGCGTTAATATGAACAAGGAACTGTACCTGGAAATCTTGGAAAATGTTATGCTGCCTTATGCGGAGGACAATTTGGCCTTTGCTGTGGTTTTTCCAACATGACAAAGATCCCAAACACACTGCTAAGGTGGTAACTAGGTGACTTGAGCAAAATAACGTCTTTCCTACCATGGCCTTCTAAGTCACCTGACTTGAATCCTATAGGAAACCTATGGATAGATTTGAAAAATAGTGTCTCAAAAGTAAAAAATAACAACAAATAAGAAGGTCCTATGGGAAAAATTTTAGAGTTCTTAGTATGTCATATCTGTGGAAACCTGTCAAAAACTAATTGATTTAATGCCAATAAGATGAGAGACGGTTCTACAGAATAAAAGGTATACAACGAAATAATGATACCTTCACCTGAAGTACGTACCTGTGCTGTCTATTCAGATTTATAAAAACGAATCGTTATTCATAACATTATCTTTGTTTCAGGTAGCTGATTGTCCCGCTATTATTATGAGTCCACAATTATTTTGGCCAAACTAAAATTAACTTGATTTTTAAAGAACTTATTTTAAAAGTAATAATGAGTGATTTTAGTTTTTTATTTTTATTCAAGTGCACATATAGTTTTTTACAAAGTCACATAACATTTTTAATTAAAATAAATAAAATGCATTATTTATATTCCTATTATGAGGTGAGGATTATGGTGGTGAATGTCACCTTATATAACAGAAAATGTATTTTAGATCAGGCACAGATTTTTTTATATCAGCAATAATGTAATAAAAAAAGTCAAGAGAAAAAAAAACTGTTACGCGCATTTTCTAAATGCTCAAATAATATAGTGTAAATATCGAATAACCGTGTAGTACCGGGTGAATTTAACTTAAGCATACATCAGCAAAAAGTATGCTATGTATGTTAAAATATTAATAACAACAACACAAGCAGTTACTGAGAATATTTTTAAAACAACTCGTTTCAACAAACGACATGATGTTGCATTCGTGATTTTGGCTCGAACCAAACCAACAACCTTAACAACAACATAAGCAGCTACTAAAGCATTTTATGCATGATTTTTCTCATACGAAAATGTGAATTTTTCTTCTAAGATTTTGCTATTTTGTGACTTTATGAAAGAAGTGTCAGAATAAAATATTCGTGTCATTCACCATATAACTCATATTTTGGCGTTTATTTTATCTTTGCACGATGAATATTAAAGGCTGTAGGTATACCCCAAAAAGTGAACATAACGTTAGATGAGCATGAACAAATTTTCGAAAAAGACCCTCTACAAACCGCGACGTTATTCTACGTAAAAAAAGTAAGCAAGCATCAACTTAAAATAATATTAATATTATGATTATTCTAGGACAATTTTTAAGAGTATGTTTTTATTTTAAATCAATTTTTTTTGCCACATTCTGTAAGCTAAAAAAATTTTGTCTTGTGATATTTCAAGCTGTTTTTGACCGTTGTAGTCTTCTACTTCAGACATGCTCATCCAGTAGCTCATCTTGCTCGCGTTACCCGCCATACAAATTATATGCTATCATGAGCATTGTTTTTGCGCTGATGCAAAAGTAAAACCACGTATAAAAAACAACAACACAATATCAAAAAAAAAAAAAAAAATCCAAATATGACGATCATCTTATTTTGAACGCGTAAACAACAACAACAAATTCATGCAAATTTTCCCGTTTCTTGTGTGATAACGTACACAGGATTTGTTTTTGCTTATACATTTTGTAACCGCAGTAGAAATTAAGTCTAGTCGCAGTTTATTTACACATTACAGTACATTTTTTATTTATTTTTTTGTTTTTTCATTGCCAAAAGTTACGATGCGCAATATTTTGTATTTGATTTTGTTTTTTAGAAATCATTTGCTCTTTTGCAAAATTTTGTGAGCTCCACTGTTCTACTTGGTTCAAAAAAAAAAATATACTAATCCGTTACACATCAGTAAGCTGCATTGTGCTTAAGTCATCCCGCATTTCTTAGTCCACATTTCAGTCCTGTTTAAGGGATGTAATTACTTAAGTATTTTCTAATACAACGTACAAGCAATTCATCAAATATCTGCTCACAAACCATGAACATAGACTAATGTGCTATCGACTCCAACTATGCCAGCTGTTTCTAAATCGGGCGTAAAAATAAACAAAGACATTTTTCTTGCCATTTGTTGTATGCAGGTCACGCAAAAAATTCAAACTATATTTGCGACCACAAAGAAAAAAGAATCCCTCTAATGCATATATTTTTTTTTTTACTTTCTAATGCTGCCACAACTAGGACAATGCACCGAACGAACGTATGTCCTGTGCATTACACACATCCACATACACACTCAGAGTTTTGCCAGCAACATGTAGAACAGGCAGCAACAGCATCATACAATGTTCAAATAAAGGGAGAGAGCAATGCTGTTGGTGGTGGTGGTATCCGTGGTACTTAATGTGGAGTTTGAAAATGGGCACAAAATCATTAATAATTACATTGTGATCGATGTGGTGTGATGCGCTTCTGTTGCTGTCCGCTCGAACTGTAGCAAGAAACACGCACAATTTAAGATCATCCCGCATGATAAATAAATGAATGATTTTCCCTTCGCTTTCTAAGCAATTTTCAAAAATTCTAAAACGTTGGGCGAATGAGGGTCAACCAACAACGATAACCACGTCAGTTGGAGTTATTTTTCCCATCTTTCTGACCGGACTGTTTAGAATTAGTGCAGTAAAATTGCACCACAAAAATTCTAACGTACTTTATGACTACTTTAAAAACACTTAAAAATGCTTGTTATTAAAACTTTTTGGAAGAACATTTAACGAATTTGTCATTTCAATTAATTTTTGTTTTATACAGCTCGTAAGATTTTTCTCCACCCATAATAAGCGCACCACATGAGTCAGTTTAAGGCATCATCTTCAAACATATTAATGCATGCATTAATTTGTACTAATCAACTACTTTTAATTTATTTTTATTGCTAGGTACTATGACCCACAAGCCGGTTGATCTTTAACATCTTTTTTATTAAATAACTACTTATGTGCCAACATTTTCGACATTCACTTTAATGTTTTTAATTTTGTCGCTGTAGAGTTAGAGTTGAAGTTGAAGTAGAAGTTAAAGTTAGAGTAAGAGTTAGAGTGAGAGTTAGAGTTAGATTTAGAGTTAGAGCTAGACTTAGAATTAAAATTAGAATAAGATTTAGGTATAGAATTAGAGTAAGAGTTAGAGTTAGAGTAAGAGTAAGAGTAAGAGTTAGAGTTAGAGTTGAAGTTAGAGTTAGAGTTAGAGTTAGTGTTAAAGTTAGAGTTAGAGTTAGAGTAAGAGTTAGAGTTAGAGTTAGAGTTAGAGTTAGAGTTAGAGTTAGAGTTAGAGTTAGAGTTAGAGTTAGAGTTAGAGTTAGAGTTAGAGTTAGAGTTAGAGTTAGAGTTAGAGTTAGAGTTAGAGTTAGAGTTAGAGTTAGAGTTAGAGTTAGAGTTAGAGTTAGAGTTAGAGTTAGAGTTGAAGTTAGAGTTAGAGTTAGAGTTAGAGTTAGAGTTAGAGTTAGAGTTAGAGTTAGAGTTAGAGTTAGAGTTAGAGTTAGAGTTAGAGTTAGAGTTAGAGTTAGAGTTAGAGTTAGAGTTAGAGTTAGAGTTAGAGTTAGAGTTAGAGTTAGAGTTAGAGTTAGAGTTAGAGTTAGAGTTAGAGTTAGAGTTAGAGTTAGAGTTAGAGTTAGAGTAAGAGTTAGAGTTAGAGTTAGAGTTGAAGTTAGAGTTAGAGTTAGAGTTAGTGTTAAAGTTAGAGTTGGAGTTAGAGTTAGAGTTAGAGTTAGAGTTAGAGTTAGAGTTAGAGTTAGAGTTAGAGTTAGAGTTAGAGTTAGAGTTAGAGTTAGAGTTAGAGTTAGAGTTAGAGTTAGAGTTAGAGTTAGAGTTAGAGGTAGAGTTAGAGTTAGAGTTTGAGTTTGAGTTTGAGTTTGAGTTTGAGTTTGAGTTTGAGTTTGAGTTAGAGTTAGAGTTAGAGTTAGATTTGAAGTTAGAGTTAGAGTTAGAGTTAGAGTTAGAGTTAGAGTTAGAGTTAGAGTTAGAGTTAGAGTTAGAGTCAGAGTTAGAGTTAGAGTTAGAGTTAGAGTTAGAGTTAGAGTTTGAGTTAGAGTTAGAGTTAGAGTTAGAGTAAGAGTTAGAGTTAGAGTTAGAGTCAGAGTTAGAGTTAGAGTTAGAGTTAGAGTTAGAGTTAGAGTTAGAGTTAGAGTTAGAGTTAGAGTTAGAGTTAGAGTTAGAGTTAGAGTTAGAGTTAGAGTTAGAGGTAGAGTTAGAGTTAGAGTTAGAGTTAGAGTTAGAGTTAGAGTTAGAGTTAGAGTTAGAGTTAGAGTTAGAGTTAGAGTTAGAGTTAGAGTTAGAGTTAGAGTTAGAGTTAGAGTTAGAGTCAGAGTTAGAGTTAGAGTTAGAGTTAGAGTTAGAGTTAGAGTTAGAGTTAGAGTTAGAGTTAGAGTTAGAGTTAGAGTTAGAGTTAGAGTTAGAGGTAGAGTTAGAGTTAGAGTTACAGTTTGAGTTTGAGTTAGAGTTAGAGCTAGAGTTAGAGTTAGAGTTAGAGATAGAGTTAGAGTTAGAGTTAGAGTTAGAGTTAGAGTTAGAGATAGAGTTAGAGTTAGAGTTAGAGCTAGAGTTAGAGTTAGAGTTAAAGTACTCATATATATTCGTAATTCATATTCATATTCATATTTATACTCATATTCATATTCATATTTATACTCATATTCATATTCATATTTATATTCATATTCATATTCATATTCATATTCATATTCATATTCATATTCATATTCAAATTCATACTCAAATATTCATATTCATATTCATATTCATATTCATATTCATATTCATATTCATCTATTCATATTCATATTAATATTCATACTCAAATATTCATATTCATATTCATATTCATATTCATATTCATATTCATATTCATATTCATATTCATATTCATATTCATATTCATATTCATATTCATATTCATATTCATATTCATATTCATATTCATATTTATATTCATATTCATATTCATATTCATATTCATATTCATATTCATATTCATATCCATATTCATATTCATATTCTATTCATATTCATATTCATATTTATATTAGTATTCGTATTTGAATTCATGTCCACATTTGATATTCATGTTCCTTTTCCTATTCCTATGCCGTTTCCAATTCATGTTCATGTTCATATTCAAAGGTATCTCACCCCTTAAATACTGAGCAAATATTGATCAGTATTTTTACATGTAATATTTACAGTTATTGTCATTCCGTTTGTTGTCATTTGCATTATCTGTCAAAAAATTTTCATAAAGTTTTAAGCCACTTCTTCACTGGTTGATAAGTTTGATCTTAAAAAGCTATGGGTGTGTGTCTTAGTAAATCACTATGCAAAGAAATGAAAAACTTTATGACATTCCACTATGTGAACAATAAAACAAAAGGTGTATAAAGATGTCTATAGAATCTTATCTGTTTCTTATATTCAGATTAAACAACTCTACACGAGTATAGTATTAACATAATTTTATAGTTTAATTTATAAGAATACCAAAATTAGTAAACATTTTAATGCTATATAAAGCCTAATAATTTATGGTAATATATATTTAAATAAAGCTAATTTTGAATTCTCACAATAAACGCCAGCAACAGATAAACACTAACGATGGGTTTAAAAAATAAAAATCTGCTAAGTATGCTAAGTATGCAAAATGTGACGATTTTCTTTTTTTATTTAAATCAACTAGTTCTCAATGCAATAAATCTATTATAAACATATTATAAAGTATTTATATCCAATACTGCCTCTAGAATGGTTTCATTTTTTTGTTTTAAAATTTCAAGTTTTAGCTCATTTTAAATAAAAACCCAAAACTAATTAGCTGCGTACAATGCTCCTTAAACAAGCTGCATAAATTTTATTATAACCTAATACGATCAATTATAATTATCTTATTTTGCTGCAATATATTTCTCATAGTTATGGTAAACCTAAGAAATAGTACAGGTATGTTTACGCCAGCTCAAACATATCATCTCATTTGGTGAAAAATTAAAAATTTAACCCTCATTTAAACCCCTCGCATAATTCATATCGTGAAAACCCGGTTTCATGCATTACAACCAGCATGCATTTCAAACGATACGCAATGCAAAAAACTGAATGCATGCGCCTGCGTTAATAAAATTTCGTCCAATTATATTTTACACATGACAAGCAATATAAATTCCCTATTAACTTATACATTATAAAAAAAAGACTTCCTGAATATAAAAAATTGTGTAAATGTAATTTATGAGTAGTGTAATTTTTTCAGTACTTATTTCGCATTATTAACTCATGTGTCAGTCGAAAATGATATGTGAACGAAAACAAGACCCTTTTCTTTTAATCTTTCGAAATATTCTATGGAAAATCCTGCAGTTACCACTGTGTAATTGATGATGAAAAATTTATTCTCGAATTATGTTTTCAACAGCAGAAAACCGGTATATGGTATGTTTGTTTGAGTACTACGAAAAAAAAACAAACTTAAAATATCTTTTTCTTACAAGCTATCGAACTAGAAGTCCCAAACAAATTCTGCTAAAAAAGTATTTACGCCCAACTTATTTTCGAAATGTTTTGGCCTTTATATATGAATATGAATATGAATATGAATATGAATATGAATATGAATATGAATATGAATATGAATATGAATATGAATATGAATATGAATATGAATATGAATATGAATATGAATATGAATATGAATATGAATATGAATATGAATATGAATATGAATATGAATATGAATATGAATATGAATATGAATATGAATATGAATATGAATATGAATATGAATATGAATATGAATATGAATATGAATATGAATATGAATATGAATATGAATATGAATATGAATATGAATATGAATATGAATATGAATATGATTATGAATATGAATATGAATATGAATATGAATATGAATATGAATATGAATATGAATATGAATATGAATATGAATATGAATATGAATATGAATATGAATATGAATATGAATATGAATATGAATATGAATATGAATATGAATATGCATATGAATATGAATATGAATATGAATATGAATAGGAATATGAATATGAATATGAATATGAATATGAATATGAATATGAATATGAATACGAATACGAATACGAATACGAATATGAATATGAATATGAATACGAATATGAATATGAATAAAAATAGAATATGAATATGAGTATAAGTATGAGTATGAGTATGAGTATGAGTATGAGTATGAGTATGAGTATGAGTATGAGTATGAGTATGAGTTTGAGTATGATTATGAGTATGAGTATGAGTATGAGTATGAATATAGATATAAATATAAATATAAATATAAATATGAATTTGAATAGTGATATGAATACGAATATAAACATGAATTTGAATGTAAATGTAAATGTAAATGTTAAGGTTCACATTAAGAAACATTATTGATATAAATATTCACATTCATATTAAAACAAGTGTTTTCAGATCCATGTCTAGTATCAAAACCATGCAAGAAAATCAATTGTTTTAAGAGTTTAGTTTTGTTGACCAACTCGAAAAGCAAGTTCTAAAAATAAATGAAAAAGTTCCTAGATTTAAAATACATCTGCAACACTGAAAGCTCTAAACACTTCCTGCATTCTTTATGTTGATTCTTTGCTAATATCTTAACACGTTTTTTAACATGCAATACTGACTTTTTTTTTTTCTTTACATTTCTCGTTGCAGGTAATCTTCATTAACATTATTATTATTATCCTCATGACTGTTGTCAACATGACGCGTTGGTATTTTTTCTTGTATATTTTGCCATCACGTGTTATCGGCACAAAATCAGTTGTAAGTAAAAATAGATTAATGTAAATGTTGCAGAACCAAAATATTTTTTTTCTTTTTGCACACATTGATGCGTATTTTTATGCTAAGCACGGGTCAAACGAACAAAAACAACACAATAAGTCGGCAACAACAGGCAGAACTGCAGAAGCAGCAGCAACAACGGCTGTTGTTATCGAGCCAAAGTCGAAGTCCAAGTAACAATTCATTGATGATTAATACGGACAGACTTGGGCGGCAACAGCAACAACTATTACAACTAGCTACTTGTTGTAATTTTAAATGAGTAAAGAAGCTCACGCTCTATGCTCGATTGACAAACGTTGGCCGAATGAACGGAAACACTTTTAATGGTCGTGGAAACGGATATTGAGGTTACACAAAAGGGCAACATTAACAGTCAGCAATCGGCAGTGGTAGTGGTACTTAATGATTATTTGTAATATTTGCCAGTGTTGCAAATTCAATGTTACAACAAGGCCAGTGGGCGCCACGCGCTTAACCCTAAATGGCCAATTGCTCTCTTAGCCAGTTATTTTAAATGCAAATTTTGAACATTCAATTTTGTTGAAGATACAAATTTTTTTAATTTAAATGTGCTACACATAAAAATGTTTGCTACATCTGTATTACTGTCACGTTCATGTTTTTACTTTAATTTATTTGCTGTAAACATTTCACACTCATTTTTGAAGTATTTATAGCTTCATGACTTTTAGAGGCTACAGTTATAAATTACATACATATCTCGATTAACAAATGTTGGCTTTATTTTCGAATTACAAGTGTCGCCAACAATGAGAATTTTAGAGGCTTGGGCCTGAATATTTTGACAGGTTTGATATTTTAAACTATTGATAAAAAAAAATACAGCATTAAGCCAAAAAATAAAAAAGACAATGTGCTTAACAAAAAAAAAAAAAAAAAATTGAACCCACTGAATCGAATTCCCCAGCCACTTTTGAAGTGCGGAAAATAAAAATATATAATTTTTTTAATTTTTAAAAATTGCGCAGTATGTTGCGCGTAAGGTCGAATTAAAAGTTTTTAAATTATTAATAAATAGTTCTAAAATCATAAAAAAGTAATCACCTGTCTGTACCAAAAAAAAAAAAAAAAAAAAAATACAATCTTCGTCTGTATACGAACCTCTCCATCGAATATTTTAGCCCACTGCTCAACTTGCCTGTTGTAAAAAATTATGTTGATAGTTAACAAAAAGGCTCCCAGAACTTACGCTGGATGAACTTACGCCCGAAAAATAAAAATGACAAAAAATTAGCGAAATTATTGAAGCATTGAATTTCGCCCTAATTGGCAATTGGAAATGGCAATTGAGTCCGAAAGAAGGAAATAATGCCAGAATGGTTTGGAAAGAGCGCTCGAAAGAAAATGAAAATTTCGCCCGAAATTTTCAGCAGTTTTTCAGCAGATCCAGATTTAATGTAAGATTATCAAAATATAAATGAACAGATTTGAGTTGTAAAATAATGTTCCTCTGTGAACATATCTGTAAAGATTTTCTTCATTCTATTTGTTTTTGATGTTATTCCATGAACAAGGGGTCCAGGGACATTATGTCCGGATAAGGTCCAAATGTGTTATTTTTTTTTTTTATAAAATGATTTGCCCTTTTACGGAATGTTGTTTTTTTACCTTCCGTACAAGATCAAATCATTTTATCATAACGAATTTAAAATTTCTTAATTGTGGTAAACAAAAAATGGGGCATTTTTCCTGTGGTAAACATTTTAATTTGGCAAAAATGTCTGACTTTTTTTTGGGCCTCTCTTCCTTTTCAAATATTTGGAAAAATGTCTCGAAATTTATTGGCATAAACACCCCAAGAAAACGCATAATCGCCAAAAATGTCGGGAATTTTTCCCTAGGTATTAAAGTCCGTTTTTGTATGGAAAATTTCATGCTATTTTGCCATTATACGTAGGGTGCCTTTTATATTTCGGGATTTGGCAACCCTGGTGTTGCAATCTGTCAACTGAAAGCTCTATCGCAAAGTTTGACATTTGTTGGCTTATACGTACTCAGAACGTTTTGACATACGAGCGCTATTTGTGTTGTTTATAGTAACTTAAAAGTTTCATCTCGGTCTAAAAATGGAATTAAATCGTGAACATTTTCGTGCGATTATTTTTTACAACTTTCGACGTGAATTAACACAGCAACAGTGCATGGATGAACTTAATTCAATTTTGTGACCAGTGTTTATCGATGGTATGGTGAATTCAATCGTGGTCGTAGTTCACTCCAAGACGAATTTCGTGAAGGTCGTCCGAAATCAGCTGTTGTTCCGAAAACCATTGATGCTGTGCGCGAACTGATATTGCAAGATCGTCATGTTACCTATCGTGAGATTGAGGCAACCTTAGGCATAAGTGGGACCAGCATACATTCAATATTGCTTAAACATTTGACTGTCAAAAAAATTTGTTCGCGTTGGATCCCACACAATTTGTCAATCGCTCAAAAAAAGGCTCGTGTCGATTGGTCGAAGGAAATGCTCAAAAAATACGATCGCGGTGCTTCGAAACACGTCTATGACATCGTGATAGGTGATGAATCGTGGATTTACGCGTATGAGCCCGAAAGTAAACAGCAGTCGACTGTATGGGTGTTTCAAGATGAGCCAAATCCAACAAAAGTTGTTCGCGCACGAAGCACTTCCAAGCAAATGGTCGCCTGTTTTTTCGTAAAATATGGACATGTCGCAACCGTACCACTAGAACAACGCAGAACTCTGAGTGGTACACAACCATTTGTTTGCCATTTGTCTTCCAAGAAATCAGGAAAACCAACCGCCGAAGACGGATCACTCTTCACCACGACAATGCGAGCTCTCACACATCGGCTCAAACAACTGCATTTTTGAGCACCCAAAACATCGATTTGATGGGTCATCCGCCGTATAGTCCTGCCTTGGCACCGAATGACTTCTTTTTATTCCCAACCGTGAAGAATAAACTGCGTGGACAACGATTTTCGACGCCCGAAGAAGCGGTTGCGGCATTCAGAATGCATGTTTTGGAGATACCTCAATCAGAGTGGCAAAAGTGCTTCGACAATTGGTTCAAACGCATGCAAAAGTGTATAGATCTTAATGGAGAATATTTTGAAAAACAATAAAGTGATTTTCGATGATTAATATTTGTTTTTGTTCTCTAATCCCGAAATATAAAAGGCACCCCTCGTATCATATTTTCGGGCGTCATATCTTCGGACGTAAGTTTTAGGGTCGTTTTTTTCTTCCGTACAAGGGCAAACCATTTTATCATAACGAATTTAAAAATTTCTTAACTTTTTGGCAAACTGAAAATTCGGGCGTTTTTCCATATTTTAATTTGGCAAAAATGTCCGATTTTTTTTCGGTCCTAAATTCCAAGCTTATTTTTCGGGCCTCTTTTCCTTGTCAAATATTTAGAAAAAAGACCCAAAATTTAGAAAAAACACCCGAAAAAAATGAAAATCGCCAGAAATTTTTGGCATTTTTTCCTAGAAATGAATGCCCAATTTTGTGATGCCATTTTTTTTTTCGGGCGCAAGTTCTGGGAGCCTTACAAAAACAGTGTTGGCATAATAAATATTTGCCAAGTCAGGTCATATGCGTGTACGTGAAAATAGGTTTTATGCTTGTCCAAGTGACATTTGAGGCCAAGAGTTTTCAAAACATTTTGATCGCTTTTGTTCTTTGAAGTTGCATCTATAGTTACATCTATATTATGAGTTATCTTTGGTTTTGGTTTAACCGATATTTAACTTAAAAATAAATGAAATTTTAAACAAAAATACCCCAGATATTATTTTATCGATTATCTTTTTAATTCAAATTTAACCAAAACTAATTTAACTGCTCAAGTTTCATAATAGTTCAAATTTAAAAGTTTGAAATAAGCAAAATTTCTGGCTTATTTGCTTGTCGTATATAGTATGTCATGAAACTGTTTTTACAGAGTGAAATTAATGTATTATTATTTTTATTTTTTGATTTAGTATAACTTATTTAATTACAAAGATGTTGTGGTGAAAAAAGAGAAAAAAGAAACAGCAGCAGCAAAAGCAACAACGAAAATTTAAAATACTTGGAAATTTTACTGTCAAGAAAGTGTTTTAACATTGAAGTCTATTTTTGCTAAAACTATAATTAAAAAAATTTATATTTGGTATGATCCCCCCTGGAGTTCATTACAGCTGGTAACCTATTTCTAATAGAATATATTAACTTTTTTACGTCATATCCCATAGAAATTTTATTCCATCCTTTTTCAATAGCAGCTTTTAGCTTTGCACGTCTTTTTGGCTGTGTTTGGCAATCATTTTGTTTCAATACGCCCATAAATTTTCTATGGGGCTAAGATCCGGCCTGTGGGCTGATGTATCTAGCACATTTTCACAACTGAAAAGGAGCCACATCTTCACAGTGTGCTCCTTATGTTTCCGATAATTGTCCTGGTAGAATTTAAATTTTTTACTAAATCCAAATTTTCGAGCGCTGTTATTTAAATTTATCTCCAAAACCTTCAAAATATTGTTTTGCTGTCATTGTGCCTTCAATGAACACAATATCGCCAAACCCTCTGCTTCTTATATACCCCGATAACATAACAACTTGTTGGCCGAATTTCACTGTAGGAATAGTATTTTTGTCCAATGATTTTAGGGGCTGACGCCATACTTTATTAGGCCTGCTATTAAAAATTAAGAACATTTTTGGCTCTCTTACAGAATATAACATTATCCCAATAGGATTCTGGCATATCAATGTACCTCATCGCGAACGATAATATGATGTGTCGTAAGCTTCGGTTTCTTACGTGCTACTCTTAAAGGATACGCATTTCTTTCTGGGTATTGCCTCACATAAAAAAAAAAAAAAACGAAATGGCCATTTCAGCCCTTGAAAGGACTTTGACCGAGCTTCTTATGATTAATTGTGTTGTGTGTGTTGTGAAATGTTTGAACACAAATGATCGAGAACTGGACCTACATGTTTTACGCCGACTCCGAACGGCTTATGTTCTCAAGAAGCTTTTCATGGCAATTTTTACTCTCTGAGTTTTACCATTATCTGCAGAGAGGTGACGACCGAACAGAAAAATTAATTCAATTGAAACAATTTTCTGTGTCAGTTGGAGGATTCGAACCTGGGTTCTCTGGCGTACGAGACACACACTCTACCCACTACGCCAGTCTTACATACTCATGGGCCAGTCTTACATTTTAGGGTTGTCATTCACTGCTCTTGTCAACAACCGTTCCATTCTTTCTATTTTGTATTTATTTTTGTATTTTGTATTTTTTTTTTAAATGTAAGACTTCCGCCATATAACAAAACCAAAATACTTGATATTTTCAAATTATGGGAAATTTATTAATTACAGTTTCTAATATAACTCTTGCCTTAGATTTCAAAAAAGATGGTACAGCAAAACCAAGTACCTAGCACTTAATTGGTTTTGTTTTATAACGGGTGAAAAAATACTGTTTTTATTCTAAAGCAATGTATGTATATAAATTTGAATTCTTTGTTTTTAGTTTTTACGACTCTAAATTTTATGCTTCCCCCGCTTGGTTCCCGCTATGTAAAAGACCCTGATAAGAGTGCGTCAAATGATACGACACAAGTTGACAATATCAATAAAGAAAATACCTGTGTATCAACAAATATTTCAATATCAAAACTCTATATCTGAAGACGCACATTTGTGTCTGTAAGTTCTGTTCGTAACAGGTATCACATTAAAAACGACGACGACATAGAAACTTAAAAAAAAAAAAAATTGTTTTGAAAACATTCAGGTTTACTTTTCACTTCGTTTTTATTATCAAAGAACTTTACGATACAATTCCCTTCACCACCGTATTTATGTCGCGTTGGCTAATTAATAATTCATGTTTGTTTATACTACGCTCTACATACTTTTGATAGAATGCGTCATATACAACTAAGTTTATGATATCTTGTTGCATATGTGTGTGGGTTTGAAATAATAATTAATGGTCAACGCTCTAACGAAAGTTAAGCGATGTTAAGCAGCACATTTATCAAATTAAAGTTAAAAACATTAAATTTTTTGGACCGATTGAAACCGAAAGTCCACTTAAAAAAAAAAAAAAAATTCAATTAACAGGCACACACAAATGTCCAAACCCAGAGGTCAAATCCAGATATCTATGTATTTTGACCCGAATTTCATATCAGAACTGCAACTTTAAATAGAGCGTAAAGCGTAGATTTTTTTTTAAAATACCTCGTTCAAATAAAATTATGATATGTAATTCGTATCTATGGGTCAAAATACATAGATATACCAGAGTCTGAGCAAATAATTTAAGTCTTGTATTGTGTTTTTCAGACTCCAAACGACTTATTCTAGATCAAACATTACATAAATTTTTCGTTTAGTACCAGTAAGATACTGAAAAAAATTTAAATATCTCAATATTTTTAAATAAAATTAACTTTATACATGTTTAATAAAAAAGGAAACATTACATAAATTTTTTTTTAGTACCATTAAGATACTGAAAAAAATTTAAATATCACATGTTTAATAAAAAAGTTCGATATGAAACGTTTTTGAAATTTTGAATATCACATTTCATTTGATTCTTATTGCTTCCAATTGTAGTTAAAGAGATCAGTATTATTTTTTTTAGAGTGAACATTTTTTCAAAATCACAATAAAATGTGAATTAACTTCATTAAATTAACGCTTAATGTAATTAGCTCATTAATATTTTTTAAATCAGCTAATCCAAAATCGCAAAAATATATTTTTTAAGAAAACTTGCTGATAGCCGCAGAATTTAGTAAAACTTATCAGAAGGCGTAGCTTTATTGAAAATATCTTTCAAAATCTTCGAAAAGATCTTTCGTGTCCTATGCATGCTTTACTGAGGTCAGACATGGTATAACTTTGGACTTTTTTTTTTTTAAATATAAACATAAAAATAAACCTCTGTAGCATGTTTCGAGTCGAACTGTGTTATGATTAAAAGTAACAAATTCAATCCCTAAAAAGCGGTATAAAAAAAATTTTCAAGAATTTTAATGTTTTTGAAGTTAATCTTTATTAAGTCAATAAAAATTATTGATACTGACGCAGCCATCTAACCATTTTCAATTGTAATTCAGAAAACATCAATTGAAGAACAATTTAAATTCAGAATTTCGTTCGAAATTCAGAAAAGATCAATTGAAATTCCGAAATTCCATTTGAAATTTAGAAATGTTCAATTGAAATTCAGAAATTCCATTTGAAGTTCAGAAAGAATCAATTGAAATTAAGAAAAGATCAATTGAAATGCAGAAACGATAAATTGAAATTCAGAATTCCATTTAAATTAAGGAAATATCACTTGAAATTCAGAAAATATCAAATTAAATTCAGAATTCCATTTCATATTCAGAAAACATCATAATTTTCATTTGAAATTTAGAATTTTCATTTGAAATTCAGAAAAGATCAATTAAAATTCAGGACTCGATTTAAAAATCAGAAATCATATGACATTCAGAAAAGTTCAATTGAAATTCAGAATTTAAATTTGAGATTCAGAAAAGATCAATTGAAATTCAAAAATTCCTTTTGAAATTCAAAAACATCAATTAAAATTCAGAAACGATCAATTGAAATTCAGAATAAATTAATTGAAATTCAGCTAAAATAAATTTAAAAATTCATATTTACCTTGTACATCAAGGGTAACTATTATCATACCATTACCATTATCATTACCTACCCTTACAATTACAATTCCTGTAATGAAATTGACGATTTTTTCCAAGTCCATTCCTGAGGAATTGGAACGTTCAATTACCATTTACAATTCCTGTAGTAGAATCGACGATTTTTTCCAATTCCATTCCTAAGGAATTTAGATGACCAATTAAAAGTAATGAATACTTTTCAACCCAGCTCTGTGTATAGCAATGATGTGATAATGGAATCATTAATCATTAAGTTATGAGGTTAATTTGTATTTATAAATATCAATTTATTCTGAATTTCAAATGATTTTGTTTTTATTGAAGGTTTTACTGAAGGATTAAAGCAGAAGACATAGCTAACACACCTTCGCATTGCGTTATTGAGTTGTAGTACTTTTTTGCGTTACTGTGCTGATATACATGTTTAATAATGTTTTTAGAACGTAATTAATTATTAAAGTAATTATTAGTAAGTAAGTAATTATTTAATATCTATTAATTTTTGCTGGATGTTGAGCTTCGCGATTTGTTCAGGCAATTAAAATTTAATATTACCTTAGCCGTGCAGCTCTTTTTAATGTTTTAAAGAATAACATGACTTCTTTAGATAAAACATATTGGCTAGGTGAGGCCAAACTGCGCTATAAGTACTTCACCACATAACTTAATGCGCTACCTAACACACCACACTCACAAAAATTTACCACATAAATCAATGAGCTTTCTAACTCAAAAGCCCACTGCGCTGTTTTACTTATTGTTAAAACAGAAATCATAGCAATTCGAACGGCGCCATAATGCAATTGAGTTAGCGCATTCCTCGAATGCAGTAAATTGCGCTTAATTTGGTGTGCCAGCGCAATATATTTTGCTGCGTGACTCATGATTAGTAAAAACGCTTTTGTAAATTAATATTTCAGTTGCTAATTAATAATTAATAATTAATAATTAATAATTAATAATTAATAATTAATAATTAATAATTAATAATTAATAATTAATAATTAATAATTAATAATTAATAATTAATAATTAATAATTAATAATTAATAATTAATAATTAATAATTAATAATTAATAATTAATAATTAATAATTAATAATTAATAATTAATAATTAATAATTAATAATTAATAATTAATAATTAATAATTAATAATTAATAATTAATAATTAATAATTAATAATTAATAATTAATAATTAATAATTAATAATTAATAATTAATAATTAATAATTAATAATTAATAATTAATAATTAATAATTAATAATTAATAATTAATAATTAATAATTAATAATTAATAATTAATAATTAATAATTAATAATTAATAATTAATAATTAATAATTAATAATTAATAATTAATAATTAATAATTAATAATTAATAATTAATAATTAATAATTAATAATTAATAATTAATAATTAATAATTAATAATTAATAATTAATAATTAATAATTAATAATTAATAATTAATAATTAATAATTAATAATTAATAATTAATAATTAATAATTAATAATTAATAATTAATAATTAATAATTAATAATTAATAATTAATAATTAATAATTAATAATTAATAATTAATAATTAATAATTAATAATTAATAATTAATAATTAATAATTAATAATTAATAATTAATAATTAATAATTAATAATTAATAATTAATAATTAATAATTAATAATTAATAATTAATAATTAATAATTAATAATTAATAATTAATAATTAATAATTAATAATTAATAATTAATAATTAATAATTAATAATTAATAATTAATAATTAATAATTAATAATTAATAATTAATAATTAATAATGAATAATTAATAATGAATAATTAGTAATTAATAATTAATAATTAATAATTAATAATTAATAATTAATAATTAATAATTAATAATTAATAATTAATAATTAATAATTATAATAATAATAATATATAATAATATATAATAATAATAATATAATAATATAATAATATACGTTTAATAATAATATAATAATATTATATATTAATTATTAATTATTAATTTTTAATGTTTTAATTATTTATTTTTAATTTTTTAATTTTTAATTAATATATAATATTATTAATTATTAATTATTAATTATTAATTATTAATTATTAATTATTAATTATTAATTATTAATTATTAATTATTAATTATTAATTATTAATTATTAATTATTAATTTTTAATTATTAATTATTAATTATTAATTATTAATTATTAATTATTAATTATTAATTATTAATTATTAATTATTAATTATTAATTATTAATTATTAATTATTAATTATTAATTATTAATTATTAATTATTAATTATTAATTATTAATTATTAATTATTAATTATTAATTATTAATTATTAATTATTAATTATTAATTATTAATTATTAATTATTAATTATTAATTATTAATTATTAATTATTAATTATTAATTATTAATTATTAATTATTAATTATTAATTATTAATTATTAATTATTAATTATTAATTATTAATTATTAATTATTAATTATTAATTATTAATTATTAATTATTAATTATTAATTATTAATTATTAATTATTAATTATTAATTATTAATTATTAATTATTAATAATTAATTATTAATTATTAATTATTAATTATTAATTATTAATTATTAATTATTAATTATTAATTATTAATTATTAATTATTAATTATTAATTATTAATTATTAATTATTAATTATTAATTATTAATTATTAATTATTAATTATTAATTATTAATTATTAATTATTAATTATTAATTTTTAATTATTAATTATTAATTATTAATTATTAATTATTAATTATTAATTATTAATTATTAAATTAATTATTAATTATGAATTACTAATTATTGTATACTGTATACAAAAAGATTTTAAATTGCTTTAAACAACAATAATAATAGAAATAGAAAATAATTTTTCTGCATTTGTGAACTTTTTATAAAATTGCTAATATTAAAAAGTAAAGGGAATTGTTTTAAATTTTTATGTTAAATGCATTTGAAACTCCAATAAAGTTCCCAGAATACTGTTGGAACTCAAATAATCATTAAACTAAAATTTTCATAGTACTTAATTCATATATATTCATGTTATTTACTAATTTTCACGCCCAGATACTGACAATTTCTCAAATCATCTATGTAAGTTCCACAGAACATTGAAATTATTAAAATTCATTATATATCCCAAAAAAATTCCAAAAGCATCTCATTCTGATTCTCAAACTTAAAAAAGAAAGATGAATATTATTAACACTTAACTAATTGAGTTAAGTCTTAGAAATTTAAAAGAATTTTTTCGTAGCTATTCTGGTTTCTTTCAGTTCCCCTCTGTTTAACCTGCTTTGCATCACAATAGTTTTTCTTGCCAGCGTGTTTCAAAATATCATCAATGAAGAACAGGTATTTTGCCTCGAATGCTTACTTCGCCTCGTTTCTACTCTCTCCACTCCGCAACATACCAAAGAATTTAAAATTAAAATCAAGCTGACAAATATTTTACAAATTCTACATTCGTTTCTAATGATATTCTAGTGAAAATTGTGCTTAATTCATAAGAGAGAAAAAACCAAAAAAAAAAAAAAAAAAAAAAAAAACAAAACTAACTCTATATTAAATTATTTACGATCATGTTTCGGAGCTTAACGCAACAGGTACAACTCCAGCACTTTGAATCGTTTAGTCAAATCTTCTATTTGAATAAATTCAACATTAAATTTGTGCGTCTTAAGCATTATTTGGACTCTGGATAAATATAGACAACTTTTTGGGAACAAAGTGAGTGTTGATAGTTATTATAATTTATGCAGCTATCGATGTTTAACTAATTAATATCCATATAAAATTCGCTGCTTGCGGTTGCTTCAAGTGTTGGCTGGCATAAGTTATCGAAGTTAGCAAATTTAATTTGAATTTATTTTATTGATCAACTTCATTAATAATTTTGAATCCCTCTTCTTATATGATTGCGAAGCTTTAAAAACGAACTTGTATTGATGATTTAGGGTTGAAAGAACTATTCATTAATTTTTGGAATCGGTAAGCAGGCAGTGCTTATCTATTATAGAATTTATATGAATTCATGTCGCATATTCGGTAACGTAGTAAAAAAGTTTCAATTTCCATGGTAAAAAGAGGAGCGAACAGAATACACATTCAGTTTTATGAACGCCCCTTTTTGTGTTTATAAATAATTGAAAGTTTTTTTGCTTATCTCGTTCTTAATGGCCTTCGAAATAGTTGTCTTTTTCTTTTTTTTTTTTTTTGTCGAGTTTGCTTTTAATACCGTGTAACACATTTAAAAGTTTTAATTGAGAATAAACACATTCGCCTTAATCTTATTAATGGTTATTAGGTTAAATTTTATAGCACGTGGTGTACAGTTTTTGTTAAATAATGTTATGTTGGCGGAGATTTAATTGGCGATATTCAAAAATGAAGTGTTTTAATTTGACGAATATGATTCTTTCATATTTATTTTATATTTTTGCATGCTCTATCAACACATTCGGCTTGAACTTATTAATCATTTTTAGGTCTAGTTGTAATTGTAACAGTACGTTCAAAAAGTCCATAGGATGACACATAGATGGCGTTACTAGATTTTTTCCATATGATTTTGATTTAGTACCAACCTTCAAACGATACGTATAAAAATTTGACAACAATCTGACTATTGATTCGTGAGTTATAGCATTTTGTGTGCAGCTAATGTTATTGAAAAAAAAAAAATGGAAAAAAGGGAATTTCGAGTTTTGATAAAGCATTGCTTTTTGATGAAAAAAATACAGTGGAAACCAAACAATGGCTTGATAAACATTATCCGAATTCTGCTCCATCGAGACAAATGGTAGAAAGTGGATTGCTGAATTTAAACGTGGTCGTACCAGCACAAATGATGCAGAGCGCAGTGGATGCCCAAATCAGGGGCCATACTCTGTATTGCGATGCGCCAATCAATGCGATGCGATAATGAAATTTGATGCATACGCAAATCCGTACAATCCAATCAAATTTGCGAATTTTTTTGTTGCATCGCAATAGAGAGTAGGGCCCCAGACTGTTATTCCACAAAACATCAAAAAAATCAACCCACAAATGGGTTATGAACGATCGCAAATTGAAGGTGCACGAGCTAGCTGACATTGTAAAGCTATCAGATGGTAGTGTTTTTACCATTTTACACGAACATTTGGGTATGCGAAAGCTCTGCAATGTGGGTGCCGCGTGAGCTCACAGTCGACCAAAAACAACAACGAATTGATCCTCCTTCAGAGGAGTTTTTGGCGCTGTTAAACCGCAATAAAATCGAATTATATCGTCGATATGTGACATTGGATAAAACATGGCTTCATTATTACACACCAGAGTCCAAAAGACAGTCAGCTGAGTGGACAGCAGCCGACGAACCGAATCCAAAGTTAGCAAAGACCCAACAGTCGGCTTGTTAGGTGATGGCGTCTGTATTTTGGGATGCGAAAGGAATAATATTCATCGACTATCTCCAAAAAGAAACCACCATCACCAGCGACTATTACTATGCACTTTTATATCGATTGAAGGCTGAAATCGCCAAGAAACGGCCACATTTGCAAAAGAAAAAAGTGTTGTTTCATCAAGACAATGCACCGTGTCACAAATAGATGAAAACGATGGCAAAATTGAATGAATAGGGCTTCGAATTGCTTACCCACCCACCGTATTCTCCAGATTTAGCCACCAGCGACTTTTTCCTGTTTTCAGATCTCAAGAGAATGCTTGCTGGAAAGAAATTCAAGTCCATTGATGCAGTAACCGCTGAAACTGAGGCCTATTTTGACGAGAAAATGTAAAATCGTACTATAAAAGTGGTATCGAAAAGTTGGAAAATCGCTCTCGAAGGCAACTATGTTGTATAATATAATCGAGTTTTATCAAAATTTTGTTTTTTCTTACTTATCCTACGGACTTATTGAATGACCTGTTATGACTCGATAAATATGCATAATAATAATAGTTATTAATCTTCTACGATTATCCTAACAAAAAAAAAGTAACCTTCAAGGAATTCCTTGTGTAATAGCAAGTTCAGACCGACTTAATTAAACATTTTAAACAAAAAAATTGTTAACACCACCTGGGGGTCAATTCCCGTTTTGCGTTAAAGTGAAGTGAAATAAAACTTTTCACAATCGTTTTCATTTGACGACTTCACTTTTTCACTTCACTACGCACAAAAACGCGATTCTTGTTCGTCTAATGGAAAGTAGTTGCTGAATAGCATTTAAGAGTTGCTGAATGCCTATTAAACAAAGCTTTTATGAAAAAATGTAAACAATGTATAAGAAAGAAGGAAACTTTTACAAAAATGACTTCATCATTAATTTCATTTCATTTGCGCAGAAGATATTGGAAATAAATAAATTTGAACAAGATAAGTTTTGCGACAGCATAAAACAGCCAAAAGTAGTAAAGCAAATAGTATTTACTTGTTATTGGCAATATCAACATTTTCCTCTAAATAGTTGATAAGATACTGTTCCTGCGTACCGCTTGTCCTTTTTCCCTAAGGTGCTTTTCTTTTTACATTATTTATTTTTAATTTAAAGTCATTTTCTGTCCATAACGTGCGTTTGCTACTGGCGTTAACTTTCTTTCCATTTCAGCGAAAAATTAACAGCTGTTGCCCTTTTAGCACACAACGGGAATCGCATTTTCCGTGTAAAGGTGAAAACATACTTCACATGACGATAACGCAGAACAGGAATTGACCCCCGGAACTAGTTTTCAATTGACAACTTCGTTTGTTTACATTTAAAAAAAAAATTGTTTTTAAAAGATTTATTATACATCTCAAAACCGTAGTTTCCATTTCTTTTTTGGCCACGAATGTCTTACGTAAACTCTTTCCACATTTGCACAATGCATGCTGGGGGTCAATTCCTGTTCTGCGTTATTGTCATGTGAAATGTGTTTTCACCTTTACACTGATAATACGATTCTCGATGTGTGTTAAGAGGGTAACAGCTGTTCATTATTTTCTGAAATGAAAAGAAAGTTAACGCCAGTCAAAAGCGCGCGTTATCCACACAAAAATAAAATAAATCATGGAAAAAGACAAGCAGCGTCGAGCAAAAAGGGCAAGCGATACGCAGAAGGAGTACCTTATCAATTTTTTGGAAGAAAATGTTGATATTGCGAATGACAAGTAAGTAATTTTTGCTTTATTAGTTTCGGTAGTTTTATGCTGCCACAAAACTAATCTTTTTGCTATTCGTTTGATAGATTTGTAAGTGTTGATGGCGCAAAATTCAGGGATAGCAAGTGGAAGGAGATTGCACTTGAGTTGAATGGCTTAGGCGTAGCTCAGAAAGAGGGCCAAAAATGGCGAAAATACTGGACGGATTTAAGGTAACATTTTTTGGCCCCGGCCATGTGGTTGGTGACACTTTAAGGTTTTGGGAACATTTTACCTTTGATATCATACCCATATTGCTTACTTAAAAAAATTTAAAAATGTTCAGTTTTCCGTACTCTTCAATTATGCCAAGATTTTACTGAAATTTTTTTGTTTAATAGACTCAGTACAAAAAGCAAATATAGTGAAATAAAACGGCAGCAGCACAGGAGCGGAGTTAATGGTTTGGCAAAGGTGAAGGAACTCTCCGAGTTCGAGGAAAGGATTGTAAGAATTATAACGTTGGAAGCTGTAGATGGCGACATGTCTGCTGAGCTTGGATTTGCAGGAATTGTAAGTATTTCTGTGTTTACAAGCAATGAAAGCCCAAGTTGAAAATTATGCTTTCGATTAATCTTGCTTTAAAGATTTCGATCTCCATACTAGTTTTATGAGATGCTCTTTGGTTTTAGTGTAATAACTTTGCCTAGTCTAGTGTAATTAAATACACTTAAAAAAGACTTCCATTTTTCTTATGTCCAGGTAGAAATTACGCCCATGCATGGAACACATCTTCAAACTCAGTTTTTTTTAATTCGACTTAGGCCGTAATTGCTTGTGATCACAGATTTGACATTTTTTTTAATAAAAATTGATTTTGTTTCTATAGGTAGAAGAGACTTTGGAGCCGGTTTTCGGAGACTGCGATGGCGATATAAGTATTCTTGGCCCAGAAATAGTGGAAGTGCCAACCAGCATTCACGACCAGTATGCACAAAAGCAGACGGAGGAAAAAAGACGGAAGAAAACGCAGAAACGAAACGCGGACATGAATTTGGAGTTGCAAACTTTTGCTGAGATCGAGGAGAAGAAAATTAAACTTTTAGAGGTACTTGTAGAACTGAAAAAAGAGGATATACAAATAAAAAAGGAAATGTGCAACAAACTAAGCGATTTATGTAATACGTTTAGATATTAAGTATGTTAAATCTTTGGCCCATGTCATAAACAGAATTAAGTCGAATTTTAGGCCCCTAGTATGTATTACAACTTAAGTAAGTTGACTAGATTCAACTACTTTTTTTCGTACAACGTATTACAAACATTGCAGCTGAACCATGTAGTTTGCCTTAAGTTTTTAAGAATTTGCAAACTACATCGTTCAACTGAAATTGATGTAATACGTTCTACGAAAAAAATGTAGTTGAATCTAGTCAACTTAGTTGAGTTGTAATACATAATAGGGGTCTTAATTTAGTATAAGCATTTTTGGCAGTTTTCAATATAACTTGTCAAATTGCTTGCACTAAATTTAGAGTTGACTTTATTTTGTTTATGATAATGGGTGTTTAACTTCAACAAGTGTATTTATTTATTTAATTTTGTAATCAGAATGTGATAAGAATGAATTCCCAAAACTATTTTTAAAGTAATAATTTTATGTTGAGTATGTATATATCTTAAATGTGATACTTGTATGTATATCTTAAATGTGATCAGATTGAATTAAAAAAAATCATTTTTAAATATATTATTTTATGTTATATAAACGCACAAAACATATTAAACAACATTTTAAAGTTTCAATTAGTTAGCGTTTTTACTAACTTGTGACTTAAATTGATGACTAAGTTTTTTCTTTTTCTGCACACAGGTTTCAATATTTTTCACAGCAATATTTAATATTTTAATAACAGCAAGAAAACCAGTTTCACATGATAACTTTGGTTTCAAATATTTCGAAGTCCTTTAAACGTCTACTGGAATTCCAAATTTGTTTAAAAATAAAATAAGAAATATTTTTTTATAGATTTAGATTTTTTGATTTTTTTTTTTTTTATCGAAATGATGGAAACAGGCATCTTGAGGATTTCTGAAAATAATTCAAGTTTAAACAGCTAAAACTTTTTTATCCGAATCTCGATTTTTGTAATTTTTTGCACAAAACAAATAGCTTCAGTTTATGCCATAGACGCCTGTAATGTCGTTTTGGTTAATTTTGGATACATTGAATTTTTTTGTGAAAATACCTAAACTCGAAAGTTAAAAATACCTAAACACTTCTAGTAAAAAAATTCATAACGACCACGTTGTTTAAAGTAATCAAAAAATTTTTTGTATTTGTATTAGGCAATCTTTCAGAAAGTACATGAACATTTCATTGCAATTTTTTTTAAATTTGGATTTTAACGATACATTAAAATAATAAAACATTAATTAATAACAAAAAAAAAATATATTGAACTTGAAGGGAAACTTTTTTTGTTGATAAACCAAAACACATGTGCGTCTTGAAATGTGTCTTCTTTTTGTGTGCAAACAATTCAAAATCGCAAATAAAACCTTTACGAAAATGATCCCTCAATGAGTCTTGTACGTTGCCTTCTTCCTTCGTTTAAAATATTATTTAATTGAACCACGGTGGCGTCTTCTTCTCTATTTGAAGCAGTTTCGGGTTCTTCCAATATATCAGTGAATGGAACTCTGGCTTTGAGTAAAACATTATGTAAAACAATGCAAGCGTATATAATAATTCCAGCCTTCTGCGGGCTATAAAAAAGAGCCCTTTCTTTTGAAAGGCAACGAAATCGGCTCTTTAATATTCCAATACACCTTTCGACGAGAGATCTTGTTTGTTTATGGCTAATGTTGTAAGCTTCTTCGACAGATGATGAAGGTGCTCCAATCGGAGTCATTAACCAAGGCTATTAAGAAATAAAATGATATATATTACTAAAGGAATGAAAATAAATAAAAAGAATTAACAATCAAACCTGTAAGGGATAACCGCTATCCCCTAATAACCAAAATTCCCGTTCACCTCCGTTGTAGTGCTCTTCAAGAGTCCTATTAACCTTGGAGCTGCGCCAAATGTATGCATCGTGGGCGGTGCCTCCAAATCTAGCGCTTGCACTGAGAATCACGTAGTCGGCATCACAAATTATTTGAACATTTTTCGAATGCCCACCCTTTCGGCAGTAATATACATGCTCTATTTCTTTTTTTGGGGCACATATCTTAACGTGGGTTCCATCTATTAACCCGATTATACCTGGAAAGTTATGCTTTTCAAAAAAGGCAATTTTTTTTTGTGCAAACTCTCCTCGAGTTGGAAACTTGACGTGCCGGTGAGCAATTTTATTAATTGCTGTTGCCACTTCAGTCACACAGCGACTGACCGATGTTTGGGACATAGACGAAAGGTGGTCTTGTCCAACGGCTCGTTGGAAGCTGCCGGTCGCAAAAAATCTTAGGGCGCATAAAACTTTTAAATGCGAAGGAATTGCGTGGGCCCGTGTCCTTTTTATTAAAAACGGCTTAATTTCCTCTATTAAATTAATGCAAACCGCTTTAGGGAAGCGATAGAGGTCAATGAAAAGACGCTCTGTGCTAATGGTGAACGGATTATGTTCATCTCGAAGGCTTCTTCGCAAAAATCTCGGATTTTCTCTAAATTAAATAAAAAAAGTTAGGATTAGTACAATTTTTCCCAAGCTTTAAGTAAAGGCAATGAATGAATTGTTACCTTTGATATCGTCTACGTAAAAGGAAAGCTATTATTGCTGAAGACATTTCTTAATAGTTTTAAGAAAGTGGCTTGTTTACTGATTTTTATTTTGATAAAAAGTTCTTTTAATCGGTTTCTTTGAAAAAGGTGTGTTTAATAAGCAACAGCGTGAAAAACTTTAAATTCAGCAACTTTTTTCAGCTATTCAGCAAGTTCTTTTCATTTAGCTAACAAGAATCGCATTTTTTGGCGAAGTGAAGTGAAAAAGTGAAAACATAAAGTGAAAACGTTTGTGAAAAGTTTTTTTTCACTTTTAGATAACGCAGAACAGGAATTGACCCCCTGATGTGGGTGAGAAAAATTGAACTTTTTAGTTTTCATTTCAAATAATATCAAATTTATGTCAAATTTATAAACTTCTTTCAGCTTTAGGTGTGTTTAATAAACAAAGAAAAAGCTTTTCTGACATTTTCTGGCATTAGCGTGAACATAAACCATATGTAGAATGTGTTTCGAACGCATTTAATAATTTAACTCGTTTCGTTTCCAACAACAACTGTACAAATATTACTTTATCAAAACTTCATTTGAGAACTTGTTTTTCGAATAAACTTCATTAACTCGATTTAACATAATTAAGGGCTCGGTTTGAACAGGGCATAAGGTGAACAGTTATTTTTGTATCATGTAAATTTATAGAGAAACTTGCTTGCTAAAAACTATTCTACTCCAAGTTACAGTAATTCGGAACGGTACAATTTCTGCAGTAAGGAATTTCATAGAAAGAAATTTCTTGAAAAAACAAATTTTTGAATAACATTTATTATTCCTTTAAGGGAGTATTCCTCGTTGGAAGGCTGTTTTTGGACCCTTTTTGGAAAACTTCTCATTTGAAAACGCAAAGAGTTATTTAAATTGTATTTTTTATTGTATTAAGAACATATTAAGAATATGTGGCGTAGTGGGTAGAGTGTGTGACTCTTACGCCAGAGAACCCAGGTTCGAATCCTCCATCCGACAAAGAATGTTTTTTCAATTGAATTAATTTTTCTGTTCGGCCGTCACCTCTCTGCAGACAATGGCAAACCTCAGAGAGTAAAAACTGCCATGAAAAGCTTCTTGAGAACATAAGCCGTTCGGAGTCGGCGTAAAACATGTAGGTCCAGTTCTCGATCATTTGTGTGCAAACATTTCACATCACACACAACACAATTGGTCATTAGAAGCTCGGTAAAAGTCCTTTCAAGGGCTGCATGCTCAATGGCCATTTCGTTTTTTTTTTCGTTAAGAACATATTAAATTTAGGTGGGACAAGACATTCGCGGCAGAGAAAACAGACCTTTTTTTAAAAATTCATAACTGAGTCAAAAACAATCATTTTTCCAAAATTTTATTATTGTAGAGAATTGAACAAATTACAAGAAAAAAAATTCAAAAAAATATATTTTTCACTCCAACATGGTTTTATAGAGCTCCAAACTGGCGGCAGAGAAAAAAACGGGGCCTCGTGGTTGCAGCGCTGGGAGTTGCAAAAATTGTCCGATCTGGAAAAAAATGACTTTTTTAAATCTTAACAAAATTGGTTATCGTATGACACGAGCGTTTTTTTTTTTAAATTTTTTTTTTCAATTTTTGGTGATGTTCCAAATTTGAAAGTGTGTTTTTTCGAAAAAAATACTGACTTTAAAAAATCGAAAAAAAATTTTAAAAAACAGCTCGCGTTATACGATAGCGAATCAAGTTTAAAAAAATAAAATTTCATCAGAAAATGAACCCGCTAGTGCCGCAACCAGTACGAAAAACATGGTTTCGAGATAAACGCGTTCAAAGTTTGTGAACAAAGAAAAAAAAGGTTACCTTCAATCTGCCATGCCTGGTTCGTACTGTATGCCTTCGTTATCTTGTGTTGTGCTGTTTCTTATAGTTTTTTGCAATCGTTTAGCAATTCGGGCTTCTTTTGAAGCTTTATATGCCTTCACTATGGCGCATTACAAACGATTTGCATCATTTCCTTTGGAAAAATTCAATGCTGTAGCTCCTATGGTGATACCAAGTAGTTGAAACATTTGCAAATAACTATACTATAAGGTACGAAATAACAACCACCAAAAGTCAGGTAGCAAGTAAAACAAGCATATACCAGCTGCCGTACGTAGGTAGCGCTAAAATTTTAAAATGCGCTCTCATTAATCCGGCTGTAACTTTTGAACCCGTAGAAATATTTCCATGAAATTTCTTAGAATCTTAAGAATATTTACTAAAATACAAAATTATTAAAAAAAAGATTTCAAAAAACTGTCAATGTCATGGCCCCCCTTAAATAAAATTTTTTTTCCTTTGTACAAGGGCTGCTCAAAAAGTTGTCGGCCTTCAAAGTTGGGCGTCGAAAAAATTGGTATGCTGCTTGCGGCCCGGATAACTCGACTTCGGATCATCTGAAATGAAAAAAGTAAATGGCGTTAGATTCAGTGCGGATATAATTCTGGTCCCTACCTCAATCATAATTTTGCGATTATTTTTTACAAAATAGCGGTCATTGAAAAATGAAAAACCGATTTTGGGTCTTTTTTTGTAGTTTAGTGTAAACAAAAAAAAATAGTAAAAAATTGTTTAAAATTGTTTAAAATTAAGATTGAGGTACGGACCAGAATGGTGATAATTCTGCGTCGATTGCACTTTGTTTCATCAAAATCGGTTTAGAACTACGGGCGCAATCTGGGCTGCAAGCTCGAAAAACGTGGTTTCGAGATAAACGCGTTTAAGTTTGAAGTTATTTTTTTGCATCAAAAAAAAAAAAAATTGGAATGAAAAATTTGGAATGAAAAATTTGAATGAAATGCAGTTTTAAAAATTCGACAATTATGCGCCGATTGCAATTGGTTTCATCAAAATCGGTTCAGTAGAACCGGAGAAAAGTGACTTCGAAGTTCAAAAACGTGATTTTGAAAAAACTCATAGAAAATTTTTGGCAATAAAACATTTTTTTTTTTGTTAAATACTTACATATATCAATCTGCAATGCCAGCCCCATAAAAAACTCCTTCCTCTTCTTCAATAAATGAGGCCTCAGCGGCTCTTTGTGCTCTTCGGGCAGTTCTACCTTCTTTTAATGCGGCCAGAGCTCTGGCTTCGGACCTTTTCAAACGTTCTTTGAGAAATCTGTATAAAACTCCAAAATGAAATTCGTGCTTATGTCTTCGTTTTTAAATATTTTTACCGATGTACTTCTGAATTCGGTGTCCTCATCTCTTTCGTGTTGGTTACCACGAAACTGGCGTTTCAAGGGACGAGTTTTTCGATTGCTACCAGTGTTTCATTTATTTTTATTTCTATTACTTTTTCTATCCATTGTCTTAAGCACAAACAAAAATTTTTATCAAAACTGTACTTTTCAAAACTGTATGTGCGCGCGCGTCCGGTTTATAACTCAATTCAAAGTGAACTAAACGCTGCCAACATTCGAATACCTAAGCTCTAAAATGTGTATTCATTTACTTTTAAAAGGCGTATACAAACAAGTTATTACCTACTACGTTGAACGCGTTGGACGAAATTCGGTGGTTGCTTCAAGCCGTTGCATTCAAAAAGTAGCCAAATTAAGCAAATCGCATTTTAGCGAAAACATTGATGGGAAAAAAAATTCCATATCTCCTTAAGTATTTCGAATTTCAAAAAACTCTTGTAAGACGATATTCTCAAACATAAAAAAGCTATAAAAATATGCAAAAAAAAATAATCGAAAAAAATTTTTGACAACCAGGAATCCTCCCTTAAATAAAGTTGATTTTATAAAAACTGAATGATTTCAGTATGCTTATAAAAATAATCCATCAACTCTGCCTTCTGCCAATATTGGCCCTATATCACTAGAAATTGTTATTTATGAATAAATATTTATTTAAACAATTTTAAGAAAATAGATTTGAAATTAATTGGAAGTCATAAAAGTGCCATAAATGTGGTTTATTACCCATAAATGTTTTTTTGTAAATAGAACAACGACACCGCATGTGCAACAATCAAATGTTTCTTATATTTATTCACCAGAAAATTTATAAGTTAAATAAAAAAATAAAAAAAAAATAAACATGATGTTGCCACATTTTAACGCGTCGCTGCTACAAAGTAGTGGTTTGCTATGTAAATAATTTGTCAGGCGACTATAATAAGTTTTCAATCGACGACAACCTCGCTGCCGCCATTTAACTTCACATTTTTATCGCTGATTTTTAACTGAAAATATCACAAATAACTAGACGTGGAATACGTGGAATTAGAAATTATTTATTAAAGGCTTAACTGTTGTTGCGGGCGATTACTTTTTAAGTAGTACAACAAGTAGAATTTGTTCTTTTTTTAATGTTGTTGTAAGAAAAAAAAATTCAGTGAATCAGCGTACTGTAGTGATGATAGTTTCGCAGAGAAAAAAAAATAGACACTTTCGATAGTATTGTAAGTGTTTGATATTTGCTGAGGAATTTGTTGTTTTTGTGTTTCTTTTATGTGGGTTAAAAATAAATGTAATTCAATGTTATGTTTAATAAATGAAATAAATATTTCATATAAATATGAATTTATTATTTTTTCTGCAGTGAAGACTTTATATTTGTTTTAAATTTAATTGAAAAATTGAATTTTAGCAAACAAAAAAGGCAAGCACAATGTTATGCACTCAATATCGCTCAAACTGTAATAATTTTTTGCGATTATTACAGTTCTTCCCAACATGTACTGTCCTGAAAAATGTTCAGCCTAAAAGTATGCACAGAAAATCCATTTGATACTTATCAGTGATGTGCTTATATTTTATGTAAGTGCATACTTTAAGCTTGAACATGTTTTAGTAGAGTATGTTGTAAAAGCACTGTAGTAATGGCAAAAAATAATTACAGTTTGAGCGTTAACCCCTTATAACCCATGATCATAAATTTTAAAATAAATAACATTAATAAACTTGTTTTTAAGTTTAATAACACACGTATTTTTTTAGAAAATCAATATTTTTACTGTATATCTATTTATTACAGAATTAATTGGGGCGTGACATATCTGTGACATTGAGCTAATATTAAATATTTTTCTATGTTGTGTGTGGAAATCTAATATGGATTTTAGGTACTAACCCAGTAGTGTAACATTAAACCAATTTAGGACAACTAACAATTATTTCACAAATTTCCAATTTTTTGCATGAACCGAATTGTCGTGGTATTCGAACTTTATAATTACATAACATAATAACATACTAGTAGCGCCATCTCTGGGTACGATAGTGTATTATTTCGTTAGTGCAGTATGTAGCAGTAATTTAACAATGAGTTAAAAGGGAATCAATACGGACCGTATTTATTTTGTAGGATATGTTTTAGTTTGTTACAGAAATGTTACAAGGGGCTATAAGGGGTTAATGCTTCCAACCCGTCGTAGCTTTTATACTAGTATGGAAAAATAAAAATAAATACATAAAAATAAACATAAAATTGATGCTTGAAGTCATGGTAAAATAAAAGAAGTCATATGCATTTCGGACTACGCTCTCTTTCTCATAGCCAAAATTGTCAAAATCAATACAAATCAATTTTTTGTTTACATTTTGCCAACTAAAGCTCTATTATCGCTTTCAGATTTTCTATGAACTATCAAATTCGTTTGACAGTTATGGCAGTCTGCCTCTCCGAAATGCATCTACCTTCTCTTATTCTACCATAAAAATAGTAGAAAGAAAATTAGAAAGAAAAAAACATAACTCGACGTTGATTCAATGCGGCCCCCATCTTTCTACTGAACGCATCGCACGCTTCTTAATTTTTAAGGATAGCAAGAAGCGACGTTAACACTGAAGACCAGAAAGTGTAAACAAGTGGACTGTAAGTTACATTGAATGACCGTCGGCAGCCTATAGTTCTCATATTGTTCATAAGTTAGTATGAGTAAATAGAAAGCAAAATGCAACAATCGCCAGTCAAGTTCACTTGACCAACCAGTTGTCTTATGTAAGTAAGACCACTTTCAGATGATTTTTAAGAAAAAAAAAAATACAAATAAAAATAAAGAAATTTTTGGTGGTAGGAAGCTGTACCCAAATCACCAAACTAAAACTCAGTAACACAGTTATTTTCAGCTTCATCCAAACACTAAGATCCGGCTTTTTGGCTCCGGCCAAACTCAAATTGCAGCCTTAGAAAAGTCCGGTCATTGTAAGGCCTTCTGCCATCGGCACTCTACTGCCTGCCTCCTGATTTAATTGGCCCTCGGCCGCTAATCTTAAGCTTAATTTTAAGAACTAGAGCGTTCAAAGATGCTGCCTGCCTCTAAGTGACGGCAACACCACTCTTCAAATCCATGCCATTTTTGACGGGTGACAACCTTAATATGAACACACCATAAATGTCCGATCGATCTGTCATTGAATAGTGATGTTACTTATTATTATTTTTTGCGTAACAAAAGTGCAAAAGAAACAAAAAAGTAGGCAGTGAGGGAACTGCCGACCGAAGTTATGTATTTCCGAAGTAGCTACAGTTGGCAAATCAGACGCGTTCTACTTTCTTAACTCTTTTTATCAATTTATGCGTTGCATAAACTGCTATTTTTAATGTTGATATATAATATATTTGTGACATAATTACTTTGGTTGGGTAATCGGCAACTGGCTCGGTAATCGGTTGGTAATCGCTTCGGTAATTGGCAATCGGTTGTTAATCGCTTCGATAATCGATTGGTAATCGCTTCGGTAGTCGATTGGTAATTACTTTGTTAATTGATTGGTTATTGCTGCGGTAATCGGGTGGTAATCGCTTTTTTAATGGGTAATCGATGGGTAATCTCTTCGGTAATCGGTTCGTAATCGCTTCAGTAATCCGTTATCGCTACAGTAAATGATAATAGGTTTGTAATCACTTTAGTAATCGGCTGGTAATTGCTTCAGTAATCGGTAATTGGTTCGATTATTACTTCGGTAATCGGTAATTGGTTCGGAACTCGGTTGGTAATCGCTTCGCTAATAGGTAATTGGTTCAATAATCAGTTGATAATAGCTTCGGTAATCGGTAATTGATACGGTAATTGGTTGGTTATCGCTTCGGTAATCGGTTGGTAATCGGTTGGCAATTGTTTGCCTAGCATAGCCAAAGCATAAGCAATGCTGTACAATGAAACAGAAATGAACAGCTGAAAGTGTGATGATATCGCTAACAGCGTGATAATATTGCGAATCAATAGTTTTTCTACCAAAAAGAGCTCAACGCGCCTAAAGAAGTTTTCCCTTCAAAAAAAGCTCGATAAATATTATGGTATCTACTTCGTCGTATTCAACCGAAAAATAATGGATTGCTGAGTTGAAAAGAGATCGAATCAGCACAAAAGACGAACACGCTGTGACCACTCCAACAGTGACCACTCCAGAATGTAATGGACAGCAATTTCGTATTGAACAATCCGAAAGTGAAAAAACGTGAAATAGCTAGGGCCGTAGGCATATGAAGTGGGTTGGTGGTTTCCATTTTACATGAACATTTTGGTACGAGAAAGCTGACTGCAAATGGGTGCCGCGTTCGTTAACAATCAATCAAAACATGAATGTTTTCGCACTTCCCAACAATGTTTGGACATGTTTAAACAAAATCCGTCTGATTTTTTTGCGTAAAATAGTGACAATGGATGAAACATGGATCCACCACTATATACCAGAATCGAAGGCATCAGCAAAAGAGTGGGTAGGTTCCCTGTGGAAGTGCACCAAAGTGAGCGACTGCCAGAAAGGTGTTGGCGTCTGTTTTTTGGGATTCAAATGGCATTTTGTTCATCGATTGTTTGAGAAAAGGAAAAACTATTACTGTAAATTATTGGACCGATTCAAGAACAAAATCGCAAACGAACGACCCCATTTATCGAAGAGAAAAAATTCATCTTTTTGCAAGACAATGCTCTAGCTCACAAATCGATCGAAACCATAGCCAAATTGCACTAGTTACGCTCCCTCATCCCCCATATTCTCCAGATTTGGCCTCCAGTAACTATTAACTGTTCCCAAACTTAAAAAAGTGGCTCCAGGGGAGGAGATTTGCTACGAATAAGCAGGTCACATTGGAAACTGAAGCGTATTTAGGAGATCTTGAGAAATCTTACTATTCAAATTGTTGGAATAAGTGTATTGCGTTGAAAGGGAACTATGTGGAAGAATAAACTATAATTTTGGCAAAAATCGTGTGTTTTCTGTGTTATGCCGGTAGCATCTTGAACGCCCAGTATATTAAATGGTTGACCAGAAAATAAAGTTCAGCGTATGAAAATATTGTTAAAGAAATAAAAAGAAAAAATAACCCAAAATTTTAATAAATTAAGAAATATAACTATAATATAAAGAAAAATAAATGGGTTTTTATCGCTCCAAGTTTGAAAGCTTCTGGTATAGTGATTCACCTCCTTCTGGTATAGTGACCTTCGAGTCAACCGTGACAAATTCTACGATTTATTTTTCTTTTGGGAAAAACTAGTTTTGCTCAGGTGTTGCTAGAGACGGACCCTGCAGTGTCTGAGCTTACCTTACCATAAAAAACTCGTTACAGTAGTAATAGATTTTTATACAATACGTCTGTATTATTTTTTGTATTAATTAATCCTGCTCGTTTCAACAAACGACACAATGCTGCGTTCGTGATTTTGGCACAACCAAACCAACCATCATCAAAACAACAACATTAGCAGCTACGGAAAAATGTTATGCATGATTTTTCTCATTTTTGAAAATATGCATTTTTCTTCTAAGATTGTGCTATTTTGTGACTTTATGGAAGAAGTGTAGAAAGAAGTTATTCGTGTCATTCGCCATGCAACTGATATTTTGACACATATCTTAGCTTTATACGATGAATATTAAAGGCTGTAGGTATAGCCCAAAAAGTGAACAAAAATGTTGCATCTACGTGAAAATATTTGCGAAAAAGACCCCCATACAAACAAACATACAAACCCATACAACAAAAAATTGTGTATAATGCTATTATTTGATTTTATTTTTGTTTTTAAGTCCAATTCAAGTTATTTTTGAGAGACAAAAAATAATATGTTCTCAATATTATTGTGTCCTTGGAAAAAGTCGGCTATGGTAACATATTAATTTTCTGCATGGTTGTTTATTTGTCAAATTCCATTTTCGTACATATTGCACAGTTTCCGCTCAGAACTATTTAGTTGGGTCTTACTTGGGTTCTGCTTTACTATTTAATCTTTTTAATTCTATTCAAACGTTTTTTTTTGGCCACACCTACAGCGACCACTTCAAGTTTATATTGCCAAGTAAAACCACATCTTATCACTGCTTTGAAAAAAAAACGCCTTCTCTTATGTTGCATTCAAAATTTTAACCGCTCTAGTTCAAAGTTCAGAAATTTTGCATATAAAAATAAAATTTCCCTCACTCAGTAGATCTAAATAAAGAATCATTCCACTTACTCATATTTAAAACCCAGGCTTAGTATACGCTGAAGACTAATTCTTATCTTCAAGTGGAGAAAAAAAAACCGCAAATTTCCTTTTGCAATAACTACTTGTTTCAATATTATTATTTTATAATTAAATGCGTAGCAACTAAGAAAATAAAATACTCTCACTATTTATCGCATGGGAAATCAATGTTGTTTTTTTTCGCATGCAAAAAATTTCGAATGTATAACCACGAAATCCGGTAGATAAAAAATATAACTTAAATGAGTAATAACTTAAATGTGCAGCAGATTAATAATAAAAACAACACCAATAACAAAAAACAATTCACAACCCAACAAACACCAAAACGTAAACAAATATGAAATCTCGGATCCGCCATCGCGGACGCAAAAGTGCAAATTAGCGAATCCTATAATTTTTCGGGTAGATTTTTTCGTAAGAAAATCTTTATTATTTGATGTTTGTTTTTAAAAATAGTTCTTTGAAGATTTTCATTTGAAGGCTACCCGAAAAATTATCGGATTCGTTAATTTGCATTATTTCGCAAAATTCGTTTCGAAACCATTACGTATAATGTTATTACGTAGTATAATGTATCTATATTAATTGACTGTTGTTAAAACTGTAAATAATTTTTTTTTTCCTACATATTAAATAAAAACAATGGTTTTTTTTTTTAAGTGAAAACTTCTTCTTTAGGCGCGTTGAGCACTTTTTGGTAGGGAGCAAAACTATAGGTTCGCGATATCATCACGCTGTTAGCAATATCGTCACGCTTTTAGCTGTTCATTTCTGTTGCATTCTACAGCATTGCTTATGCCGTGGTTACGCTAGGCAAACATCTTTGGAGAGCTTTTTTTACTACCGAGGCGATTACCAACCGATTACCGACGCGATGCCAACCGATTACCGAACCAATTATCGATTACCGAAGCGATTATCAACCGATTTCCAAACCAATTACCGAATACCGAAGCGTTTAACAACCGATTACCGAACCAATTACCGAAGCGATTACCAACCGATTACCAATTACCGAAGCTATTACCAACCCATTACTGATTACCGAAGCTATTACCAACCCATTACCAATTACCGAAGCAATTACCAACCGATTACCGATAACGGAAGCATTTACCGAACCAATTGCTGATTACCGAAGCGATTACCAACCAATTACTGAACCAATTATCGATTACCGAAGCGACTACCAACCGATTACCAATTATCGAAGCGATTACAAATCGATTACCAATTACCAAAACGATTACCAAGCGATTAACAACCGATTACCGAAGCGATTACAAACCGATTAGCGATGCGGTTACCAACGGATTATCGAGCCAATCACCGATTACCCATCCAAAGTAATTGTGTTACAAATATATTATGTATAAACATTAAAAAAGAGTAATTTATACATTCAATAACGCATAAATTGATAAAAAAAGAGTTACAAAAGTAGTACGCTTCTGATTTGCCGACTATAGCTACTTCGAAAATTTATAACAGCTATGTTATTTCATAGCTTTAAGTTTTCACTTCGGTCGGCATTGCCTACTTTTTTTTATTAATTTTTATATGAAAGAATTTTTGAAAAAAATTGTTTTCTTCTTTTATATTAATCAATTTTCATATTAATCAGTTTCACGCATAATTTTTCCAATATTTTTATATGAAAAAGTCTAAACGAAAAATTCTCGGATTCCCTAATTTTCTTGGATTTGGCGACTTTGTTTGTTTCTAATTCGAAAACGAATCCGTTCGGCTTATCTACCAAATCTACCTTATACTACCAAATAGTAATATAGCCCTTAAGTTTTATTAAATTAATTAACTAATTAAATTAAATTTAATTTTATTAAATAATTTGATGGACATCTTTGCCCTCCGAACCAAACTTTCAGTTTAAGAGATAAAAAATTGTCGTTGGGCTTAATCTAGTCCAAAAAGAAGATGATAAATCAATGTATAGCGCCAAATCATGAAACAAGATGCTTTATTTTTTCTTCTGCAAATGAGGTAATTTTTCAATGACTGCCGCCTGATATTATTTGCGTAATGGTTCTGTATAGCAGAATCCAGTTATCGTTTAGTTCTTTTCCTGATAGTCAATTGGCACTACTCTTTTGCTATTCTGACTCTCTCTGCTTTTTCATTCCGACTTCTGCTGGTAAAAAATTGTCGTCGATGATATTGTAATGCCAAACAGTAAGCGAGATATGCTTCTGGGTTTGTCAGTATGTATTTGTTATTGATAAAACAGTTTGAATTAATTCGTCAGTGTACACCGATAAAAGAATTAAAGGAAAATTACCAATAAACTTATACAAATCTATCCACTACCATCGACCGCTTTGATCCTGTTAAATTCTTAGTCAAGGTAACAAAGTTCTAATAGCTAATGTTTCGCATTTTATTTGGAGGATAAATTAGCAATATATTAACCCATTTGGGGCGGCCGTGGCGCAGTGGGTAGAGTGTGTGGCCCAGACGCCAGAGAACCCTGGTTCGAATCCCACCTGTCATAGAATGTTTTTTCAATTGAATTCATTTTTCTGTTCGGCCGTCACCTCTTTGCAGACAATGGCAAACCTCAGAGAGTAAAAACTGCCATGACTGACCAAAACTTCCAGTTCTCGATTATTTGTGTTCAAACATTTCACAAACACACACAACACAATTGATCAAAGAAGCTCGGTCGAAGTCCTTTCAAGGGCTGAAATGGCTATTTTTTTTTTACTAACCCATTTTGGTCCGATACTAGAACGCGTTCCAGAGCTTAAGAATTTTCCGATCTTGTATTTTCCTTCTACGATTTGGTCGAAAAACTGATCAATGGCCCAATGTGTATACAAAAATTCGAAAATTCTAAATGAAATGTTTTAATTTTTATTGAATGAATATTTGATGAAATCGGGCCATTGGTCGAAAACAAAGTTTAATTTACCTGAGATGTCCAAAACCGACTAATTTTCATATTTTAGTCTTTTGGCTGCATGCTCATGTAAATAATTTAATTATATTTTACATATATATTTTTTTTAAATTTTTTCAAAAAATGTTCAAAAATGTGTTTTCTTGTAGCGCTTACTTTATAGGTAAGTACATAAAAATAGGAAATTCAAAAAATTTATTTTTCTTCTGAATTTACATTTAACCAACCAAATCGTATATATTCTGAAAGAATTTGAAAAATCTTGGATATTTTTTCCAAAAATTAATTTAAAAGTAAGTGATCGAAAAGTAGCGGGCTAAAATGGGTTAACAGATTCATACAAGTAGCTTGTATAATTTTTGTTCGATTAAATTTAACAAATTTAAATTATTGGCAGTTTTTTATTACAACACTGAATTATTTATATCTTTTTAAATTTTTTAACTTATAAATAATACTTCACTTTTGCCCAATCCTAAAATCGAACTCATGTTCTCGCGATTTCCTCGCTGTCCATTGCGTTTTAGCAGCTGCTTACCCAAAATTAGCTGATATTTTCAGGATTGTAGCTTAATGGTTGTATGTTACACTGAAAAAATTTTGTCAGGCATTATAATTTTTATGTTCAAGCTAGAAACTTTCCAATCAGCCTTTCTTTAAAAATTCTCAAACCAACTTTTTCTCTCTAAATTCTTAAAATTAGTAGCAACTTCGTCTAAATTTTAAGAATGCATTCATTATCAATTCAAAAATTTTGAATTCTTATTTTTCATACTAATACTGCTTACAAATTGTTTGATTATGATTAAAACAAGGAACTAAAAAGTATCACATTTTTTTCACAAACTGATAATAATTTAAGGTCATAAAAAAGTCTTCAATAAACAAAAAAAAAAAAAAAATCCGAAATATTTTCAAACACTCGATAATGTCTAAATTTCTGAACGTTGTTGTTCTAATTAACAAAGCTTAAAAAAGTAAAAAAAAAGGCTTTATAAGACGGAAAAAATTATTAGATAACAAAAAACGGGCATAAATGTTCTTGTTAATATTGGTTGTAATATTGTATTTGTTGTTTTGAAATTTATGCGAGGTCAAGATTTCTAAGCTAAATTCAAGCGAAAGAGTCAGAGAAACCTGCAGCAGCTGTTTAAATATGCCTTATTAGAAGCTGAAATTAAATCTCTTTTTGAACTTGTCGTAATCTTTTGTTAATAATGGTATTCAATTTAGAGATAAGAAGATCATTAAAAATCGGCATGATTTTTGTTAAAGTTTTTTTTTTTTGCTACGTCATGATTTGTCAGTGTGTCGTTACTAAGAACTATGGTGAATTTCATGTTTATAGTCCACCCATGATATCTTGATAATCTATATGGGTAAATTAAAAAAAAAAAAACATGGATATGAGAGAAACATTTTTAAAGTTTTTCGACTTTAATACCGTTCCGGTTACCAAAATCACTGCAACGCTCTTTAAGAAATTCTGCTTAATTAATTTTTTTAACTTTTTGCAGAAGTGCATACGATTTTTGTCTTGAGTGTTATACCCCTAAAAAGTGTTTAAGTTTGCTAAAAATTTCCAAGTTTGAGCATTTGATAGTTTATTTGTCTTAAGCTGGAAAATTAATATAAAAACAAATTTGAGAAAAGTTTAATAATTCGACGGCATAGACGTAGGTGTTGAAACAACACTCAGGCCTTTTAACGATTTTGAAGTGGTCTTGTTAAAAAAATTCTGCACTAAAATCTCAAGCTATAAGAAACAGTTAAAAACTAAGGAATCAAATACAAACACGTTCTTTTTTTATTTTAAATACTTAAAACCACATAATCATAGACAATACTCTTGACATATTTATCTATACTTACCATAATCCGTTGATTACATTTTAATTAACATTTAAAAAAATGCCACTTATTTAGTAAAACTGAAATTGATTAATCATGTGTTTTGTTGTAGTTATGCATTTGACGGCATATCAGTTACTAAAATAAAGATTAGAGCAAATAAAGGAAAACATAACACTCCTGACACGATGCGGTGATAACACAAGTTCTGCAACAAAAAATTGCTTTTACGTAAGCTTTAAAAACTAAAAACACCGAAGCCCCCCTAGAATTTATAGCAGTATTGCGAATCAATGCATATTATTTTTATTTTTCTTACTTTTCGTTTTCTTTTCCTATATTGAATATTGAATCAGGTAAGAGAGAGGGAAAATAATCGCTTGTATATATTTCTTATATATGGCTTTTATATTACAAATGGATTTTTTTTTAGTTTGTTTTTGTGCTTATTTTTTGAGAGAAAATACCGTAAAAAGCAGGAACAGAAGAAAGCCGTTTCTTTTGAAATTCGCCTATATATATATATATATATGTATATATATAATATATACAAAAAATAAGCACAAAAACAAACTAAAAAAAATACATTTGTAAAATAAAAGCAATATATAAGAAATATATACAAGCGATTATTTTCCCTCTCTCTTACCTCTCTTAAAAAAAATTCCCAAGCAAATTGGAGTTATGGAATTAGAAACATATAAGACGACTTTGTTTTATATATATGTATATATATATATATATATATGTTTCTAATTCCTAACTCCAATTTGCTTGGGAATTTTTTGTTGTGTTCTTTCCGAATACCCGTAAAATTCATACGAAAAATTTGCCACAACCCCTTTACCGCCCATAAATCAATAAAAATTCTATTCTTGAGACAGTTTTGATTTTATTAGACTGAAATTTTGTAATTTAGTTCGTATGTTCATAATACCGGCAGCTAAAAATGGGCGTGGTCGCATTATAACTACGCCCTTTTTTTAAAAAAAAATCTTTATCATTTCTGAATTCTACATGTTTTCATACATTGAGAAAAAAAAGCAATAGTTAAATCACCTAAGTCGGCTTGGGTGCAGAGAATTGTATGGGAATTATATATAAACTTATGCTTATTCACCCAAGCAATTTTTTGTTTTTATACATTGCTTTGAAAGCACATATTTTGATGAACTGCCAAAAAAATTATTTTATTTACCTAACCAAAGTGTAAATGTATATAATACAAATCTATACTATTATGTAAAGAAGTGGAAATTTTTGTTTTCAGGTAAACTTCAAAAGTACTGGGTCGATTTTTATAAAATAACTTTTGTCATATTTGTGCTACAGCACAAATATTTCCACTTGTTTGTGTTGCTAGAATTTCAATAAACTCCATGTTGTTCTCTATCTTCTCTTATCTTTTTTCGCTCAGCCAGCACAACACAACACAACATAAAAAACAGATGAGCCACGCGCAAGGCGAAAAGAGAGAAACATATAAATGCAGTGCTGAGCTGTAAAACAAAAAAAAAAACAACAAAAGCAAAAAATGTTTTTTATTTCGTTTGACATACATTGTCTTAAAGACTGATGCCACACAATGATCGTTTGAACGGCGTTTAAAAGTTTTTGTTAAAAGATAAAAAACGTGTTAGCGCTCTTTATAGATAAAAAAAAACGTCCGTGCCGAAGCCGCGGACTCCTATGGCCTGCTAGTATAATATATTAACCAATATTGTAGATAAACCGCCGAAAATTTGACACTTTATCAAAATGATATGGAAATAATTTATCATCAAAGCCATTTGCGTTATTATAAATAGATTCTTCATGATTTGTGATATGAGATTGCTGTATGAATAATTATACAAGACAAACCGAGACAATATTTTTATGGTTCTACATAAAAAAACTTAAAAATTGTGCAATTATGTTGAATAACTCCGACTAATAACATGTAGTTTGAGTATTTTATCGAAAAAAATACCCAAAAATCCAAAAATTAAAAAAAAAGAAAATGAAAAAACCAAAACTTCAAAAAAAATTGTAACTGTTGAAATATTTTTTAAAAAATAATGTATAAATTACCAAATATTTAGTTAATTTATCGCCCAAATAAAAATTGCCAAGTTAACATGTAAAACTTAGGCGTTTAAATGAAGAACTTGGGAGGCTGAAAACTGCCAAAGCCAGCTTATAAATTATACTAGTTTTTTTGTTAATTTAACATAAGTTTTTTTTCGGTGAATCTTGGCGTGTTGGTGCTATGAGTCCAAGTTACGGTGACTATATATACATAGCTGTTGCCACGCCTACTTTTAACGCCCATTTTATATACCTCAGCCGCTTTGACATCGTTTATGCGATTTCAACCAAATTTTGCACATATATTCTTTGGTTTAATGAGCAGTCTTGCCTAAAAAGGTGTGCAGAACTAGACAAGGGGGCGTGGAGCTTTAATTTTGATCGAACTCCTTCTAAATCGTTTGTTCGATTTCAACCAAATTCGTACATATTTATATTCTTTAGTATAATGAGCCGTTTTAAACCTAGAAAAGTGGGTGGGTTTAGACAAGTGGGCGTGACAATTTAATTCTAATTAAACACCTTCTACACAATTTGTCTGACTTCAACCAAATTTTTGTGCATTTATTCTTTAATATAAATAAAAGTGGGCAAGATTGTACAAGGGGCGTGATACTTTAATTTTATTTAAACACTTTCTGCAGCGTTTTTCCGATTTAAATCAAATGTTGAACAAATATTCTTTGGTATAATGAGCAGTTTCAAGCCTAGGAAATGGGCGGTATTAGACAGCGGAGCGTGGAATTTAATTTGAGCCGAATTCCTTCTACACCAAATTTTGCGCAGTCCGTGGTCTATAAAAGTGGGCGATATTAGACAAAAGAGCGTGTGACTTTAATTTCTACTCTCACTACACCGTTTGTATAAGTGGGAGGAAAAATTTTATTTAAAATACTTTAAAACTAGTAAAAAGTACAGTTGCACCAACATAAGTAAAGTCGCAAAATATTTAAATTTTTTCCTTGCACCTCTTTTATTTCTGATCAAAATAATGCGCCATAAAAATGTTTCGATTCATTGTTTGCTGAAATATTTAAAAATGCAAATATTAATGAAAACTTTTTCTTTCGAATGGCGCAATTTTAAGTGTCATATATCAATAATTAAGAAATATTATTTTTGACTGTTTCGCAGAGAAAAAAAATAAAATATATAAAAATAACTCAATTAAAATTGTTTTGCAAAAAAGCAAAAAAAAAAAAATTTAATTAATAATTTGCAAAACTTTTATAAAAATTCTGTTGACACAGTGCAAAAATTATTTTTAAAAGCTATTAATTTGAAACAAAATAACATGAAAAATTTGCGTCGTTTGTTAATTCGGATAAACAAAATTAAGAAAAAAAAAAAGAGAAAAATGCAAGCTTAACAAACAAGGCCAGCGTCTGCAATATATCGAATAACGTCACTTTATAGCTAAAGAATTGAACGGAATTTTTTTATATTTTGAACTATTTTTTTTATATTTTGGTAAAATATTAAATTTTCGTTTTTTTTTATATACCATAAATTTTTAGTGATTTAGTAGATTTTTAGTAAAAGATATTTATAAAAATTTCAATAATTCTTCTACATAAAACTTATTTATAGCTTAAGAAAAATGAATTTATTTAAAACATTCATTCGTTTAAGTTTATTCTTAGTTAATATTTATGACTTTTGATATGAGATTTTATTTGTAAATTTATTTTTAAATTTTTTTGTCTGGGAAACAATTAAACAAAAATTTCAAGGGCATTTATATGCGAAACAGTCGCAAAAAATAAAATGTTATTTAAAGTGTGTTTGTAAAGGCTAATTTTTTAAGCGTTTGATTTTTGTTAATTAAAGAAAACACAGGAAATTTTGCAAAAGTGAATGAAATATTTATTTGAATCGATAAATCAATGCCTGCCATTTACTCTTTACAGATTATTTAATTCAAATGTTGCCCGTGGCTACGATTCAAGCGGTCCATTCTGAAAGTTTTTCAATATTTCGGCCGATATCTCACCAATGACACGTTAATGTTATCTTTCCATGCAGTAATCGTGATATGCTTGTCCCTGTAGACGAGAGACTTGACACAAAACAAGTAGTCTAGTGGGTGAAAAACGCACGATCTTGGGGGCCAATGGACTGCACCAAACAAGATATTGGTTCATGGTATCGCGAACAATGTGGCATGTGGCATGTGGCACCGTCCTGCTTATAACACATGTCAACTAAGTTCAATTCTTCCATTTTGGGCAGAAAAAGTCCGTAATCATTGAACGGTATCTTGCTCCATTGACCATAACTTTGCGACCATCATCACCTCTAATGATGCCGCCGACCCATAAACCACACAAAGCAGTGCATGTTTCAGGTTGCTTTGGCAACTTTTGAACTAGCAAGTCTGCTTTTCACCTAGCCATGAAGCCAGAAGTGAGTCTCGTCGCTGAAGATAATTTTGCGCTAAAAAGCGAATCTTCATCCAGTTTTTCTTGGGCCCATTCCCCGAAAGTTCGGTGCTCAAGCCGAACGGCTTCAATCCTTACACCAGCTGTAATTTGTAAGCCTTCAGACTACGTTATGACTACGGTACGTACTCTACGGATACGGTTTAGTTAATTGATGTCCAAAAGAGTGAAACTGATGCAAAATTTATCTCAAATCAAATAATTATAACGACAATAAAAGGGATGTAACTTGCGAAACACATTTTTCACACAGCACGAATTTTGATAATAAATTTCAAAAGTGCGTGAAAATAAATTCGTAAATCCGACGCTAACTTAGCAAAGACGCAAACCCATATTTGCTAAAAGTATGAATTTTAAATTCGCACTATTAAAAAGTACGAATTTATATAAAAAAACTACGAATTTAACTTCGTTTGATAAGAAATCTCTTTAATATCAACCAGGAAACTTAAAATTCAAAACATTTATAAAATATAATAAAATTAAGGAAAAAATATAAAATGAATTCAGAACTGAAAATTCGATGCATAATTGATTAAACTTCCGATTCAGGTCATTGGCAATTTTTTCAAAAAAAATCACGGATTATATGTGTATGACACTAAATTTTAAATAAAGGATCGTAATATCTGCATTTAGGATTTTTATTTTTTATATACCAAAGGACATGTAATTAAAGCACCTTTAAAGGGTATTAAAAAGTAAATGACTAATTGTGCCGCGCTGAGGATTTAATAGTGGGTTTGTGTATTTGCTAAGTTAGCGTCGGATTTACGACTTTATCTTCACGCACTTGTCTTAGATCTGGTGATTGAGATGGCCAAGGCATCACCTCATCTTGTTTTTCTTGGAACCAAGCCTTCGTATTTTCCGCCGTATGCCTTGGATCATTATCTTGCTAAAATATCCAGCGAAGAGGCATTTCTTATATATATATGTATATAATATATCTATATACACAAATTGAGTTATTCCATGAAAACAGGCCCAAATCATAATTTTACCACCTCCATGTTTTACTGTCTTCAAGGTGTACTGTGGACAGTATTCCTTGGAAGGTGGTCTTCGAACGTATTTCCTAGAACCACTGGAACCAACAATTTCAATTTTTGACTCGTCAGTCCAAAGAATATCTCCAACCTTTTGGCGCGCTGCTTTTTAGTAACGAGGGGAACCTTCCTGAGACTTTTAGCTTGCAGTCGTGCCTCACATAGTCTCTTTCGCACTGATATTTAGGTTTAAGTCTTCTTTAATCCGTCTGGAGGTGATAAAGGGATCACGCTTAGCTGCTTTGAGGATTGCCGAATCTTCACGGGATGTTGTTACCCTGACTTTACCTGGAGTTTCACATTTTTCTTGCTATTTAATAGCATTTCTTATCCTTTGAGCAGAACAGCCTATTGTATTTTGTATGAATTTTACGTTTTTACTTCTTTAATCAATTTTTTTCAATTTTCAATTAAATTAATTTTTCAATCAATTCAATTTGTTCAATCAATTTTAGTGAAAATTTGAAATATCTCCAAACTGGAAGAGCACTCCTATTTCATCGAACACAGCTGTACATTTTCGAAATACAAACTACAGTTATTGAAACTGATTATAAATTAACACATTTAGCTTCGTAGCGCGCGTGTACAACATAAAATAAATAGAAACAAAGATAGCACAAAAAATTGTGCGAATCAAACAAAAAAAAAAAAAATCTTTCAAAATTTTCATACTTCAAATTTTAGTGGCAAACTTAAGCGCTGCTGATTTCATGCTTCATTGCAACTAATCAGTCGATAGGCAAGCTAGACAATAATTAAAAATAGATACAATAAGTAAAACGCCGAAATAAAAATTAGAAAAAAAAAAAAATCTTATTCAACATATTTTAAAATTTCCACGAGCATAGAATTTGACAGTTTCAAGTTTTTTATGTTTAGACATTAACAACAACAACACGATAATAACGTTGACGCTTAATGGTTATGGTGATGAGCTACGTGAAAATTGAGCGCATTATTATCAATTTGTACACAAATCTTTTAGATTTTTTTTTTTTGGCAAATGAGCAAAAAAACTTTGGTTTGTATTCCAACTTTTCCGGCTTTTTTGCTTTTTCGCAAAAATATCTTTGAACACGTTTTTTTCCAAAGCACAGTTTAATGAACCTTTCAAGCAACCATTTCTTCTGCAACTATTTTGACATTTGTGGTATTTGTGCAAACTAATGAGTGAAATCATGTTGAGAACTGGCGCTGGCACTAACTTGCCATTGCTAATGGCCATAGCTGATGACAGTTGAGCGAACGAAGCAGCGTGGCCTTCAGCATTTTAAAAAAAAATTTTCAAGAATAGAGGAAAATAAAAAAAAATTAAAAATAGTTTCACACAAATTTAAAAAAAAAAGTTCACTTTGAACTAATTTTATGAATAAAAAACTAAGGGCGACACGTTTTTGAAAGGGCACTCCTTACCGTGAGGTCACTGGTTCGAACACCAAAACTGGATTTTTTTTTGTTTATAATAGAATTTTTATTACATTAAAAAAAAAAAGTGTAACACTTAAATTTAAAATGATTTAAAAAATTGATACTTTCTTACTTCCATCATTGGGACTCGAACCCCGACCACGTCGATTAGTGGTTTACTGCGGCTAATATTTGCCTAGTGCTGCTAATGCTGCTGCGTGGCACTCAATTGTGTTGAAGTAAAGGTACACAATTTTTTTTCGTTTACGGCAAAAGTTTAAACAGAAGCTCGTTTTACCCGTGTTGCAGAGTTTTGTTATTGCAAAAGCTTAACATTTGCCTTTAACGAAAGTCGACAACAGCGAAAATATTATTTGACTTGAAATCAGAAAATAAAATAAGCGTTGAGTTATGTTATAATTATTTATTGTTTTTTTAGGAGAAAACAATATATTTGTATTTAAAATGTTTGTTTATGAGAAAAGAAGTTCGTTTCTTACAAACGAAGTTTTAAGTTGCAACTAACAAATTCTTTATTTGCCGCAATTGAAAAATCGCACGTGTTGATGACAAACAAGTTTGCAGACTTTTTTGGGTCTGTTTTCAATATTGCTACATTACCAAATAATTATGATGATTTCTCAAACATTAACCAAATTGTAAATGTGTTAAGTATGACAATTTCTTGCGAAGAAGTCTTTGAAGTTTTGCGAGGTTTGGACACTAATAAAGGCGCTGGTTTTGATTTGCTTCCTCCTGTGTTTTTTAAGCAATGCGCTTTGACACTTTTTATTGCTTTAACGCTTATATTTAATAAATCACTCTTCACTGACATATTCCTAAATGAATGGAAAACTGCATTTATGTCTCGAATTTTAAAATCTGATCAAACATTTTTAATAGAAAACTATAGACCGATTGTTAAGCTATCAGTTATTCCTAAGCTTTTAGATAAGATTGTCAATGTGCGATTGTTTTCTGAGATCAAAAATTATATTGTAACGCAACAACATGGTTTATTCGCGGGTAAATCAACGTGCACTAATCCAACAATTTTTACAAATTTTTGTATCAATTGTGTCGAAAATGGCTTGCAAGTTGACGTACTCTATACCGACTTTGTTAAAGCATTTGATTGTTTGGTTCATTCGATTTTATTGCAAAAACTGGAAAAGTTGGGGTTTCATTCCGTATTTTTGGAATGGCTTTCATCCTTTTTAACGAATCGACAATTAGTTGTTAAAGTTGAGAATCATTATTCAAAGCCCATTGTCGTTAATTCAGGCGTGCCTCAAGGTAGCCACTTAGGTCCCCTGCTTTTTAACTTGTTCATAAATGATATCCCACAAATATTTCAGTTCAGCGAATACTTGTTATATGCGGAAGACTTCAAAATTTTTATTAAAGTTGGGCACATTTCTGATTGCTTCAATTTGCAGGAAGGCATAAGATCTCTTATGGTGCAATAAGAATGGAATGAATTTAAAATCTTACTTAAAATCTTGAATCTTACTCCCATAAGAGTTATCCAATTTTATATAATTATTCTTAGGGAAATAATAACGTTTTCTTAAGAGATAAAATTGTAAAAGATTTAGGTTTATATTTTGATACCAAGCTTTCTTTTAGCTACCATCGTGAGTTCATGATATCTAAAACCTGTTCTCAACTTGGATTTGAGAACAGCAAAAACACTTTATATTAGTTTAGTTAGATCTCAACTTGAATACTCAAGTTTTGTGTGGGACCCTTGTTATGAATGTGAGATCAGTCGTATTGAACGAATTCAAAAATTATTTACAAGATTTGCTCTACGCTGTAGGTTTTCATTTGAGAATATTATTAGGCTTGCAAAACTTGTCGCAAAGAAGGCATGCACAGAGTGTTTTATTTATTAAGCGCATTTTAGATAGCAATATTAATTGTCCGGAACTACTTACTTTAATTCCATTCTATGCTCCGATACGACTATTAAGGGAGAGTGCTTTGTTTTACGTTTCATTTCACAGAACTAATTATGGCATAAATGAGCCCATATCTAGATGTTTGATGTACTGTAACGTCATTGCGAATTACATTGATTTCAGTAAAGATTTTAATGTTTTTAGAAGGAATGCTTTTGAAATGTTTAAATAACTATCACTGGTATTATATTATAGTATTGTATCTATTATTATTATCACTGGTGGAAATATTTTTCTTATTATGAAGTAGTCTGTAAGATATCATATCAGTAGACTAAATTTAAAATAAATAAAAAATAAATAAAAATAAAAAAATTTATTTCCTGCAGCTAAATAACCCGTTTTCCGCAACTGTTTTCGTTTCGCCTGACTATTGAAACGTTTGCCGAAAACGTTTTCAAGCACGATAAACAAAGTTTGGGTGTAGTACCTATGAACCCGTTTTTCATTACTTTGCAATGTTATTAATTAATCATATTCTTAAGGTTGAATTAAGTTTTATGTATAAAAATCGGCTTTTAAATTTGATTGCTATAGTAGCACACACTTCATTTTGCATCACTATGAAAATTAATGCTATAACATCTGCGTCTGCAAACGTGTTAATCGGTCCTGTACAAAGTCAACGTCGACTTGCCTTGACTTCTTAACCACTTTGAGATTATTTTTAAAAATAATCTTTGTAAGATTTTTTTTTTTTTAAATATGTTCATGCGTACTTGGTCTGCCTCACCTATTATATAAAAAAAAAAAAACAACTTCTACAGAGTTGTATTAAAATTCAATAGAATTTGTTTTTGTTCTATTCTCTGACTTGTTCATTCACAACAATTTAAAATATGTTTTATTTTAATCAAGTTGAGAATAAGGATCGATCGATCGCAAGAAGAATCGCAGCTTGATTAACATGAATGCCGAGTAGTTTTTGAAGAATATGTAGATTAGGTTGGTCTAATCTGACACACGCGCGTGTGTAAATTTATTTAATTATTTAGAATATTTCTGGCAATCTAACATTTATGCCCTTCCGCTCTCTGACTCTTAGCAAATGTCACGTGCTCTACGAACAAATATATGAACAAATGAACAAACATATATATCTACATTTATACCAACATACAGACGTTGGTACGTATCAGCATAACCGGTGACGGCAATGACTGACGATGTGTTTGCGTAACGTGCTAATCTAAATAACTTTAAGGAATAAACATAGACGAAAATCTTAAGAGTAAAGATTAAGAAAATCAAATAAAACTACGTTCAAAGCCACAAAAAAAAGGTACCTGCAGACAATTTTTTTTTGGTATACAATTTTACAAATTTTTAAATAAATAAATAAATTTTTTTAAATATTTTGTGAAATTTATTTGTATCAAGTCTTTTCGATGATTTTGTCAAAATCACATAGATAAGTGAGTTTCTGCTTCGCTACCTGTACCTTCGTAAAGTAGCAGGTCTGTTGTCAGATCATAATCCCGAGGTCGTACAGTACCTACTTTTAGCTGTAAAAAAAATAAGGAGAAACTTATTCTCTTATTCTATATAATCTACGTTTATTGTTAGTAATAAAAAATAAATAATAAAATCTTATTACCTACCATTTGAGCCCGGTAACAAGGAGCAGAGCCATCCTGAAAAACCTTGAAAAACTTGCATTAAATTTTAGAAAATAGTTTTGTGAATTCTATTGTAAAAAAGCAAAGACAAACAGGTCGGGTTGGTTATCATTAAAAAATTATATTATAGAAATTTACACCGTATTGAGAATATTTCCGGAACACTAAATTTTTTAAGTGAAAACTTCTTTAGGCGCGTTTTAGGTAGGCATTTTTTGGTAGGGGTAAAAGTTATGAATTCGCGTCAATATTGCTAACGTCAACAATGTCAACGTCAGCAATGTTATATCGTCACAACTGTTAATATCATCACAGTTAACGTAAGCACTGTTAATGCTTGTATTCCTGGTGCGGCTGCCAGGCAAGCAGAAAACATAGCAATGTTTTTGTCTTTTTTGTATGGGGACCCTCAGAAGGGTGACAGATAGAGGGTAAGTGAGTTGAGAAGAAATGTTGAAGGGTAAAAAATAATAGGATATGGTCATATTTTTGACTTTCGTAGGAATCAATTCGGAAGAGATATCTATTTATATAAAAATGAATGTATGTCTGTATGTCTGTTTGTGCTTTATAGGAGGCCAAACCACTGGACCGATTTTCCTGAAATTTTCACAGCGTCTTAATATGACTCTGGAAAGAATATTAGGCTATATAAAGTTGTGCTTGGACAAAGGGGCGTGGCCCCGCCCATATAACCCAAAACTTAAAATCGTCATATCTTCAGCATTTTTGGACCCACGGAAATGATATTTGGTACATATAGTATTGGCATGAATAGAAATACGTACCACAAAAAAAGTTGGCGGGACCACGCCCATTTTTGGAAAAATTAAAAACTGTAATATCTTCCAAACTACTGGACCGGTCGACATGAAATTTTCACAATAGGACATTGTTACGAAATAATAAGTCCTTGGCTACATAATATTTTGATCAGACGAAGGGGTGGTGCCACGCCTACACAACCGAAAACTTGAAATCCTCATATCTCAGTCAATAATTGGCATAGAATGATGATATTTGCTACATATCATGTTTTCTTAAAAAGGATTATATGCCATGTAAATAGTGGGTGGGCCACGCCCCTTTCTTTGCTCTAGAAGCTACACCTCTACACCGACTAAAAACATTGTATATCCTTAAGCATTGCAATAATTAATTCATAATCAAATAAATAAATTTTTATTAATATCTAAATACTTTTTATTTTATCACTATAGGGGTAGCGAAGCACACCGGGTTTAGCTAGTGAACTATAATCTTAAAAACTATTTTTATGTTTTTTTGTATGGGGACCACCAGAAAGGTGGCAGACAGTTGGTAGCGGTGCTTATAAGAAATTTAGTAGGGTAAAAAATAATAGGACCAGTTCATATATTTGATTCTTCTAGGGGTCAATTTTGGAGAGATATGAACTATAAACGAAAGTTTTTTTGTTTTTTTTTGTGTTTTTTTGTATCGGGACCCCCAAAGGTTGACCGATTGGGGATAAATGGTGTTGAAAAGAAATGTTCAAAGGCTTAAATAATAAAACCAGCTGATATATTTAACTCCTCCAGGGGTCAATTCTCGGGAGATTTGAATTCTAACCAAACGTTTTTGTGTTTTTTGTATGGTTTTTGTAAGAGTAAATGAGCTCAAAAGAAATGTTGAAGGGCATTAAATAATAGGACCAGCATATATATTTGTCATTTCTAAGGGTCAATTCGGGAGAGATATGAACTATAAACGAAAGTTTTTGTTTTTTTTTTTATCGGGACCCCCAGAAGAGTGGAATATAGGGGGTAGGTGTGCTTGGGAAAAATTTTGAGGTCCAAACAATAATAGGACCTATAGCTTCTATATTTTAACCTCTTAGGGGTCAATTTGCGAGAGATGAACTACATTCGCTACTGTTTGTCTTTTTTGTATGGGGACCACCAGAAAGGTGGCAGACAGGTGGTCGCGGTGCTTACAAGAAATTTAGTAGGGTAAAAAATAATGGACCAGTTCATATATTTGATTCTTCTAGGGGTCAATTTGGGAGTGATATGAACTATAAACGAAAGTTTTTTGTTTTTTTTGTATCGGGACCCCCAAAGGCTGACCGATTGGGGATAAATGGTGTTGAAAAGAAATGTTCAAAGGCTTAAATAATAAAACCAGCTGATATATTTAACTCCTCCAGGGGTCAATTCTCGGGAGATTTGAATTCTAACCAAACGTTTTTGTGTTTTTTGTATGGTTTTTGTAAGAGTAAATGAGCTCAAAAGAAATGTTGAAGGGCATTAAATAATAGGACCAGCTTATATATTTGTCCTTTCGAAGGGTCAATTCGGGAGAGATATGAACTATTAACGAAAGTTTTTTTTTTTTTTTTTTGTATCGGGACCCCCAGAAGAGTGGAATATAGGGGGTAGGTGTGCTTGGAAAAAATTTTGAGGGGCAAACAATAATAGGACCTATAGCTTCTATATTTTAAACTTTTTAGGGGTCAATTTGCGAGAGATGAACTACATTCGCTACTGTTTGTCTTTTTTGTATGGGGACACCCATGAGGGTGGCAGAAGAAATGGTAAAATATATTAGGACCAGTTCCTATATTTGACGCCTCTAGTTTTTTAGGGACAAAAGGACAACAACTGAAAATTTAAATTTGTATTTAAAAACTGTTAATGAGTTACTCGTATTGATAAAATAAAATCAAACTTCATAGTTTAAGTTACATAAAATTAGGGCCCGAAAAAAAAAACCCCAAAATAATTTTAAATTGGATTCCAAGCATTCAATGCTGCAAAATAACAACTGAGATGTTTTGACCCTTTTTACCCTCACGGCTCTGTTTTTAACTTTTGAAAGTGATGCTTTTTTCATAAGTCCTGGAATTGTGAAGTATTTTTGAAAACTTATTTTTCTTAATTCACTGTTTTGCAATGAACTCATTTTGTTCGGGTGTTTTTTATAGTAATAGTTATATTTTTTGGTCTTACTTTATAGACCATTATATAAGCAAACGGGAGTAAATTGGAACTATTTCATGACCTGTATTACCTTAAAAAATAAACTCAATTAATTTAATTTTGTAAAATTATTTGAATTTTAATTTTTATTAGCCTGCAGGACAGTTCATCAAATATGAGAAGATAATCTTTAGAATTTTTTTTTAAATATCTAGGTAAATGTACATGTTTTGTATGTACAAATGAAATTTAATGTTGTTAAAGTTATTAGCATATCCTTTTATTATACATTTATTTCATACAACAAACAAGATGTAAAAAAAAATTGTATAGACCCCATAAAAGTAAACCAAATTATATATGCTACAAATACGTATGCATGCTTAAGTAAATAAAACATTAAAATGTAAATATGCTGCATCACGATTACCAAATACCACGAAAAAAAAACTAAGTGTCAAAGAATGTGCTGGCAACACTTAAACTAAAACGCATAAAACAAAGTTTGTCGTTTGAACGTGTTTAAGATATACAAATAAAAATAAAAAAAACAGAGCTGCAGGGAATGAGGTAAGAATCAACACAAACTTTTGAAGCTAAATAAATAATTTATAAAAAACTGACCGACAGAAGAAACCCAGTGAACCAAAAGTATCTTTTTTTGAATTCATTAATGAATCTTTGTATAGAAAAATATTTGATGATTTTTCATTTGCGCGATGTTTCAAGCCCATGTAGCAAGTTTATCAAATAAAATAAATATTTAACATTTTTTTTTATTTGACTTATTTAATTTTTAGAGTTATTTTATTATAAAACTAGCTTATACCCGGTTATAAGCTATAATATTTCCAATTATTGTGGTGCGTCTGTTTGTTTGATGGTAATTTAAGAAATATCCACTTTTGTATAAACATTTTTTGTGAACTTTTCATTCAAATAAAATGACTAAATTTTCGTCTTCTATGATAAAAATTATAAGATATATAGAAAACGTGAACAGCTCAGAAATTAAAAGGATTTCTGAAAAGTAGGCTTTTCCTTTTTTGTACAGTGGCCGACAGTAACCATATGAACTAAATTACCAAATCTCAGTCTTCTACGGTAAAAGCCGTCTAATATAAAGCATTTTTACTGATTTGTGGGCGGTAAAAGTGGGCGTGACAACATTTATATATACATAGTGACTGCCACTTGGTTCCATAGCATCTGCATACCAAGATTGCACTGCGTCCATAATGATATAAGTCCACTTTAACTACCTCTTGGTCAAAAACTCTTAAAAATTCATTTTACTAGGTGACAAACTATGGTGAAAATTTAGGTGGCAAGCCTATCCTCCATCTTAAATTTTAAAACTGATATTAGATTCGAAATCAAATCCGTTGTCAGAAATTCAAAATAACAAGAATTCGCAAAAATACAAAAAAAAAAATCAAGGTGGTGGCAACTCTATTCGCCATCTTGAATTTTAAATTTTTACATCAATTTCAAAATCAGCTACCCCCTAAAACTGCCAACCACGGAGTCCACAGAACTCTTAGAAGTCCAAATACGCTTAAGCCTTTTCTACACAAGCACATTGCATTTTTTGGATACTTGTTTTTATATTGGATACTTGCCTTCAATTTCAAGCTTTTCAAGCTTTTTCCCGAAGGCATCAATTTTTAAATTACTTGGGACTTCGTGCCGTTCACTTGTAAGCTAGCATACTTGCAAGTCGCAAGCTGTCGTGGGCTTATTTATTTTCAATCACAAGTCAGACTTGATTGAAAATTATCAAGCCAAGCTAGCTTGAACTTGTATTTTAAGCAAGTACTTGAAATCGATTTCAAGTAGGCTTGTGCAGTTCTCTGATACATATCTATTTTTTTGCCTCTAAATCTGTTTTTCGCAAAATTGGGGGTTTTCGCGCGATGGACACGATTTCTCAGAAACCATTAAACCGATCGGCCTAAATTTTTTGTTTTATGTGTTTATTGAAACAATTGCTTGTCTGTTTTCTACAAGCGATTCTCCTAATTGAACCTAAAATATTTTATTTTACTTTAAAGGTGGGTAAAAGGAAGTTTTTTCAAGAAATTTTTTCGCAGAAATTAATAAAGTAATAAAATTGTTTTTGATGTGTATCAATATCTTTTCAAATGAAAAAAAATGTTATATCCTAGATAACAATTTCACCTAAGTAAGCCATGATTAAAGCATTATATAGTGAAATTATTCAGTGGGGAGAAATTTAAACATCCTTGAATAATACTTAAAACAAGTTTTATACGAAGTCTATACAAGGAGAAAATAAGTATGAAATTAATTCACTTATTCAAGAACTTATATGAAGTCATATAATTTTTTTACATAAGCACATAAGTTAGTCTTACATAAGTTATTTATTTAAAGCTTATTTAGGAACTCGGAAGCTGTGAAAAAAATCATATTTTATTTATTACTAGAGTGGTCGAAATTCGAGCTTTTCACCATACCACTCCCGAGCGACGCCAGGTATTCCAGGTAGCATTTTTCTTTAAAAACTATTCAGTGCACTTCTCCAAAAAAATCAAAGTCTGTTGAGAAACACCCTGAATGACATACCACCCTCGAGCAATCCGGTTATTCCAGCTAGCATTTTTCTTTAAAAACTCTGCGGTGCTTCTTCCTACTCTGATTCTTTTAAACATAGAAAATCATCTAAATCTTTTGAGAAACACTGGAGAAAATGGTACTGAACGGTTTTGTCTTCGCCTATTTATATATTGTATATATATTATTTAATATGTATATTTTGGAATTCTTAAAAATATAAATTTTTAAAAAATTACATTTATGAGCTGTATGCCTAAATATTCATGAAGTAACAACAAGGTTATTTACAGAACAATCCGTCAGTAGACTAGATAGCTGTTTCGTTGGTCGCTATATCAACTCATCAGTAATCTTCTGTGGCTACTGCAGTTCGTTACCTTTGAAAATCTAACAGACACAACTTCTGCTAAACCAAAACAATTTGTAAATATTTTTAATTCTATTATGTATATTTCTGTACGTACATTTCTGTTTATTTAAGAATAGAAATTTTGTACATTTTAATAATTTTTTTTTTTTTCACCCAACGTGTCTTGAACTCGAAACCTCTGTAGCACACACTGACCGCTTGCTTGAATATCTCCGAAACTTAATCACTATTTTCTTTGAATTTATTGAAGTAAAACTTTATAAAAGCTTTATATAGAGTATTCTTGAATACTTACTTAAAATGTATCCTTGAATAAAGCTTTAAATAAGAAATTATACTTGAGTAAAAATCTTCTTGAATACTTCCTAAAAATGTCTCCTTAAATAAAGCCTTACATAATTAATTTTTCTTGAATAAAAATCTTCTTAAATACTTCCTAAAAATGTCTCCTTGAATAAATATAAATAATTTAGGTATGGATTTATACTTGAGCAGTAAACATTTTCTTGAATACTTCCTAAAATGTATCGTTAAATAAAGTTTTATGTAAGGAATTATGTAAGGAATACTTGAGTAAATATCTTCTTGAATAAAAAATGTGTTATTTAATAAAACTCTATTTAAAAAGTTATATAATTAAATTAAATTTTTTACAAGGCTCTTGCAAGTAAAGCTCGAATAATTTACTTTTATATAATGCCTTCTCATGTTGAGTTGTAATAACTTCATTTATATTAAGGTGAATTTGTTATCTGGGTTACATTATAAAGAATTTTTTAATTCAGGAAAGAAGCGATAAAAACAATGCGCTGTCAAAATAGCAATGATACGGGTGCCTTTTATATTTCGGGATTAGAGAACAAAAACAAATATTAATCATCGAAAATCACTTTATTGTTTTTCAAAATATTCTCCATTAAGATCTATACACTTTTGCATGCGTTTGAACCAATTGTCGAAGCACTTTTGCCACTCTGATTGAGGTATCTCCAAAACATGCATTCTGAATGCCGCAACCGCTTCTTCGGGCGTCGAAAATCGTTGTCCACGCAGTTTATTCTTCACGGTTGGGAATAAAAAGAAGTCATTCGGTGCCAAGTCAGGACTATACGGCGGATGACCCATCAAATCGATGTTTTGGGTGCTCAAAAATGCAGTTGTTTGAGCCGATGTGTGAGAGCTCGCATTGTCGTGGTGAAGAGTGATCCGTCTTCGGCGGTTGGTTTTCCTGATTTCTTGGAAGACAACTGGCAAACAAATGGTTGTGTACCACTCAGAGTTGACTGTTCTGCGTTGTTCTAGTGGTACGGTTGCGACATGTCCATATTTTCCGAAAAAATAGGCGACCATTTGCTTGGAAGTGCTTCGTGCGCGAACAACTTTTGTTGGATTTGGCTCATCTTGAAACACCCATACAGTCGACTGCTGTTTACTTTCGGGCTCATACGCGTAAATCCACGATTCATCACCTGTCACGATGTCATAGACGTGTTTCGAAGCACCGCGATCGTATTTTTTAAGCATTTCCTTCGACCAATCGACACGAGCCTTTTTTTGAGCGATTGACAAATTGTGTGGGATCCAACGCCAACAAATTTTTTTGACAGTCAAATGTTTATGCAATATTGAATGTATGCTGGTCCCATTTATGCCTAAGGTTGCCTCAATCTCACGATAGGTAACATGACGATCTTGCAATATCAGTTCGCGCACAGCATCAATGGTTTTCGGAACAACAGCTGATTTCGGACGACCTTCACGAAATTCGTCTTGGAGTGAACTACGACCACGATTGAATTCACCATACCATCGATAAACACTGGTCCTTGATGGAGCTTCATCGCCAAAAATTGAATTAAGTTCATCCATGCACTGTTGCTGTGTTAATTCACGTCGAAAGTTGTAAAAAATAATCGCACGAAAATGTTCACGATTTAATTCCATTTTTAGACCGAGATGAATCTTTTAAGTTACTATAAACAACACAAATAGCGCTCGTATGTCAAAACGTTCTGAGTACGTATAAGCCAACAAATGTCAAACTTTGCGATAGAGCTTTCAGTTGACAGATTGCAACACCAGGGTTGCCAAATCCCGAAATATAAAAGGCACCCTACGTAAAAAAATTTTCGAATAAATTATTTCAGTTTAAAATATTTATATAAGGAATTAACTTGAGAAAAAATCTTCTTAAATACTTCCAAAAAAATGTATCCTTAAATAAGGCTTTATATAAGGAAATATACTTGAGTAAAAATCTTCTTGAATACTTCCTAAAATGTATTACTAAACAAAAGCTTTATATAAGAAATTATACAAGAAAATTAAATTTTCTGTAATTTATATAGATTTCCGTAAAAAAAATTCTTCAAAGTGGTCAAATTTTTTCTTCAAAGAAAAAAGCCATCAACCCGTAAACTTTCTCAAAACACTCACTTTTCACCCAACCTTCGTTTGTGGTTCATTGGGTATATAACAAACAGAGAGTAAAGAAAGACTAACGAAAAAATAAAAAAAGAAAAAAACAAAAAATTCTATCAAATGTTAACTACCTGGTTTATTTTTATACCGAGTAACATTCTCTTTTGTGCCAGAGATGAATTATAAAAAGTTGTTGATCAATTTGTAATTGAATGAGAACAATTAAGTGTATTCAGAAAAGAAGAAAAAACAGAGCTTCACATTTGTTGGTACAAGTGTGTAGCTTCCCCGAAGGTCTCTCTTCCCTTTTCACACTTTTTTTTTCTTTTGTTGTGTGTATTTTTTTCTCATTTACCAAATTTGCTGCAAGTGTCGCCTCAAAGACGCTTAAATTAGAGCACGTTGCGGTTAGATGAGGCAATTATAACAAGTTGAGCTAAAGTACAACAAAAAATAATACCGAAATTATAGAAAAAAAAAGCACTCCATGATCGTGTCTTCGATTAATCGTTGTCGCTGTAGGGTTTTTTTTTTGAAAGGGTTCTGGCACAAGTATGATGTGTGATAAATGATTTCTTAAGCTTGATTATTATTAATATTCGTTTTTTTTTTGTCCTCTTTGAAGTTATTTACAATGTCAATAGTTTCTTAGAGTTTTGATAGATTGGATGTTTTTTTTTTTTTTTTTTTTTTTGGAGTAGAGTTGGGGTACTTTTGTGGGCAGCATTATGTTAGCTGTTGAAAATATGACAGCTTCTGTTGTAACAGGTTTTTTATATGTTGGTAGCCAACAGTGAAAAGTGAAAAAGGCGGCAACTTGTTATGATCTTATGTTTTATGGTAGTTAAAGCTTATAATTTTTAATTGAGTTCAGAAAACTTGCAATAAATATATATATAAAAAAAAAACATATATATGCGTCTGAATCATAAAAAGTATGCAATTACTTTTGCTTGAAATTTCAAAAGAACTGCTTTAACCCAAACATATACAGTAAATCAAAAAAGTTTAGGCACAGAGCTATTAAAAATGTAGTTTGTTAGTGAAATTTTTTCCACTTCACTTACAGAAAATAAAAGCAGGAGTATTTCAAAAATAAACTTTTTACTATCATAAAAAATTTTTACACCCAATGGAATATGACATCTTCAATACTTTACCGATTTCGCGATACAAATTTTTCTGTACCTAAAGATTTATTATTATTTTTCTGTTCCGCTGTCTATTTTGATTAATCTTTCATGAAATCAAGATCAACATTAACTTAAATAAATTGACAATTGATTGACTGCACAATAATTATGTGCAGAGAAATGGAATAAATCCAAGAAAATAAAAAAAATTACCGTTATATTTGCCAAAAAACATGTTTTTTTTGCCAAAAAAGAACTGCAAAATAAAATCATACCCGACTTTTTTACTGTTCTCTACCCATCCATACTCAATGAAATATGTAAAATACTCATACTCATTCGGCTCATAAACATATTTTCGGGTATAAGTGCATATTTATATCCGAGCGCCTCTTCGATTCGTTTTCAATGAGTGCGTTGAGTAAAGCTGGATTCATTTATCATATTTGGGGAATTTTTTGCGACCGCTTTATTGCTCTCAAAAAGAGAAGTTGACGATTTTCATTCACTGACTTGTAAAACGTTCACCAAATTATCTATTTAAGAAATATTGCCAGACGTAATGTTTCCTCATTATGAAGCTAACAAATATTTCAAAAACTTAAGAAACTCAATTTTGGTTACTCCGCTCAAAAAAATTCCGCAAAAAAATTAAAAATTAATTTAATCAAGTCTATGGTTGATAACTGTTTGTTGATGAGTCACTTAAGAGAAAGTCAATCTTTTTCGCCTTTGTTCTAATTGTAAAAGTCAGTTGTTAGCTAAAAATTGTGTTTGTACTAGACATGGGTAACCCAGCGCTGCGTTGCGTTATTGAGTTGAAGCACTTAACTGCGTTATTGCGCTGACACACTTGTTTTATTAAAAGTAACGTACTAGCGCAGTAATACAAAGAGTTTCTTGCTTGTTTTTCTTTCTTTGTTTAACTATTCTAATGTTAAACTATTCTAAAAGTAAAAGCCAATTTGAATCAACCTTTAAGCTTCCAACTTGTTTTGCAGAACCGAAACGTTTATGTATATTAGATTGGTCCTTATTTTTTTTTCGAAAGTAAATAGTTACGCACCGGGAGAAAAATATTGATATTTAAACGTGCCTCAAGCGATCTCTATATTGAAAATCTGTTTTGTGTGGGAAAATAGTGCTGTTTTCCCAAAAAAATTCCAATTACATTTTTATAAGTTCAAATTTTCAAAAAACTGGTACGCATATCTTTTTTTTTTAAATAATAATTTTTCTTTAAAATAAGTCGTCAAACATGAAAACCAGAGTTAAATTACCTGAGTTATGAGTTTTTACTTTTGGAAAAACATCTTATTTTTTTCTTGTTGTATTGAAAAAATTGCAAAAATCCAAATTTTTAAAAAATCTGTGAAATGTTATGGAAATAAGTACGTTCAAAAAGTCCATAGGATGACACATAGATGACGTTACTAGATTTTGTCCATATGATATTTATTTAGTACCAAGCTTCAAACGATATGTATAAAAATTTGACAACAATCTGACAATTGATTCGTGAGTTATAGCATTTTGTGTGCAACTATTGGTATTGAAAAAAAAATGGAAAAAAGTAAATTTCGAGTGTTGATAAAGCATTGCTTTTTGATGAAAAAAATACAGTGGAAACCAAACAATGGCTTGATAAACATTATCCGGACTCTGCTCCATCGAGACAAATGGTAGAAAAGTGTATTGCTGAATTTAACCGTACCAGTACAAACGATGCAAAGCGCAGTGGGCGCCCAAATCAGACTGTTATTCCACAAAACATCAAAAAAATCCACAAATTGGTTTTGAACGATCTCAAATTGAAGGTGCACGAGCTAGCTGATATTGTAAAAATAAGTGTTTTTACCATTTTACACGAACATTTGGGTATGCGAAAGCTCTGTGCAAAGTGGGTGCCGCGTGAGCTCACAGTCGGCCAAAAACAACAACAAATTGATGCTTCAGAGGAGTGTTTGGTGCTGTTAAAACGCAATTAAATCGAGTTCTATCGTCGATATGTGACAATGGATGAAACATGGTTTCACTATTACACACCAGAATCCAAAAGACAGTCAGCTGAGTGGACAGCAGTCGACGAATCGCAAAGACCCAACAGTCGGCTTGTAAGGTAATGGCGTCTGTATTTTGGGAAGCGAAAGGAATAATCGACTATCTACAAAAAGGAACCACCATCAACAGCGACTATTACTCTGCACTTTTGGATCGATTAAAGGATGAAATCGCTAAGAAACGGCCACATTTGCAAAAGAAAAAAGTGTTGTTTCACCAAATGTTGTTGTTTCACGATGGCAAAATTGAATGTATTGGGCTTCGAATTGCTTACCTACACACCGTATTCTCCAGATTTAGCCCCCAGCGACTTTTTCCTGTTTTCAGATCTCAAGAGAATGCTTGATGGAAAGAAATGCAAGTACCATGATGAAGTAATCGCTGAAACAGAGGCCTATTTTGACGAGAAAGACAAATCGTACTATAAAAGTGGTATCGAAAAGTTGGAAAATCGCTATACGCGTTGTATCGCTCGAAGGCAACTATGTTGAATAATATAATCGAGTTTTATCAAAATTTTGTTTTTTTCTTACTTATCCTACGGACTTATTGAATGACCTGTTATTTTTGAAAACTATACCTGATAGTACATCCATTTGGTAGTTTTACCTGGAAAAAACGGAAACCATCTCTTTCGATATTAAGTTAGGTGAAGAATCTGAATCTGGACTTGGAATTACCGAATAATTTAGTCCGGTGCCACCAAACTCACTTCAAAAATTGAGATTTCTCGATTATTTTGATACTATTTTTTTTTCATGCATACCCATTAGGTCGATCTTGATAAATTTTCAAAAACTTTTTATGCAATATGAAGGGCCATTTTGATTTGAAGGATCAATAATTCTTAAAATATATCTGATCTGATCTGATTTTCTGATCTGTTCTATTTGCTTTTCTGGTTGTCAAAACATATATAATAAAATTGGGTTGCCCTGGACTAAGAAAGGTCTGAGAAAGAGAGTACAATCTACCTTCTCTTAATTGTACCATGCTTTAAGTGTATTGCAAAGGTGCATGCTCCACTTACCGACACCAAAAAAGTTTGTTGTTTTCGAGGCTAAAAGAAAAAACTGGAATTTGAGAGAGCTTCTCTTTCATCGAAAAATTCTAAGCAACCGACAAATTATGTTCACGAACCGAAGCTGAAAACAATTTGGACAACCGGCAAGAAACAGGTTTTGAATAGAAAACAGAATAAAGAATGTTGCTTTCAGCTTTGCCAAACCGAAAACTATGTGTTGCATACCGCGGACAAGACAATGAGCTAGAGAAAAAAAGTTGACAAAACTTCCACAATTTTAGCAGACAAATATCCGAAGTGAGACTTGCGGCTAAGTGGATCATGCACCATTGTTTTCAGTTTCGGACCGTGAACATAATTTGTCGATTGGCTGGAATTTTGGAATAAAAGGGAAGCTCTTTCAAATTCCAGTGTTTTCTTTTACCTGCGAGAACAACAATGAATTTTGTCATGAATATACGTTTAAATTGTAAATAGCCAAATTTTTTTTGTATTTTGATAAAACTGAACTAATGATACTAACAACATCAATAAGTTGATAAAAGTTAACTTTTTCTCAGAAATATTGCCTGTGGCTAAACTTTTTTGATTCACTGTACATACAAAACTAGAATTATGTGCACGCAAGTTCAAGTGTAGAATTGTAATAGAAAAAAGGGATTGTCTTATGTCATAATTATAAACCCGGGGTGTGCTCGGAGTGTGCTCTTTCAGAATCTGCCATTAGTTTTTGCGGTAAATAAATGACAGATTTTTTCCTCTCATTTAGTTTATTTTAAAGTATTTCAAAAACAAAAGAACAATATTAATAAGAAAAATTTTTTGGAAGAGTCTACACGTGTGGATTCGCTTAGCAAACGAGTTTTACCAAAATAGCAAGAAGAAAAAAGCTTATTTCATCGAACCGAGCAAAAACTACTTTAACCTTTAAGTTCAGGTTCAATTTAAACATGACCAACTTTCGTTTCTTTTCACCGAAAACACAACTACTCACAAAGCTTTTAATGCGAAATTTATTTCAAGCACGCTTTGAATATTTTTATCAAATAAGTAATTCCCTGAATTTGCATAAATGTATACGATAATTTAAATAATTATAAATGTATTCTTCAAAATTTTCGTATTTGCATATATTTTATGATTAGAATTAAATAAAACCACTGAATTGGCATAGTTAAGTATCAAGCACAATTTCACTAACAAGCATACAATCAAATTCAGAATTAATTAATGCAAGTGTTTTTTTACTATAAATATACATAAGTTCTTTACATACAATACTTTAGTTTACTACTGGAAAACTCTTATAGATTTTAATAGATCAAAATATTTATATTTTTAAAAAAACAACTAATTATTTAATTTAACATTAATTTAACAACTTTTGATTTAGTCCTTGAGCTTTTCACAGTTTTAGATTAATTTAGGAGCTCTTATCACAAATAAAAAGCAAATTTTTTCCCCCATCAGATCTAGTTCTTCCACTACTCTATCATGTATCCAAAAAAAGGGTGTCATCGAAAACAAATGCATTTCTCTTTTTAGAGTTAAAGCCTCGTTGTTTTAACCCATTCCGAAAAAGTCTTTGAGAATCGAAGTACTCTTGCAGAAGTTTTTAAATATTTTAAAAGTTCAAGTAAGAACATGATGAATTGAATACTTACCAGTACTCAGAAAGCCTAAAATTCTCTCTCTCTCTCGCTTTTTAATCCTCATATAAAAGTAACGAATTATAAGCTTTCAAGTATTTTTTTATTTAGGAATGACATTTTATATACTCAAATGGAATAATAAAAAAATTTTATAAGAAAATTCAAGAAATTGAAATGAAAAGATAAGAGAATGAGAGAGAGGTTTAAACGAGTATTGCTCTAAGCAGCATCCAGTTAAACGATTTACTAAAGTGAACTTCTAAAAGGAGTTGCCCGATGATATTATGAAGATAAAAAACACCAACAATAAACAACTGTTGGTTGGTAAAAACTAGTGCTGACGGAAATGATGCACCGTACACATAAGTATCAATGAATGAATATTGCTGAAACTAGAGTTGCCAACAACGAAATAAAAAATGTTTATACAGAGTGTCCCGCAATTGAGTGCAACTATTTACGGAGGTGGAAAGTTATGTCGAGCTAAGCAAAATATCGTATGAGAGGGGAGGTATATTTTCACGTTCTTAGGAACGAGCTGTAGGTTTAATTAATATTTGACGACTATGAGTCACGTTATTGTTTCTAGCAGGAAAACTAACCTACACAGAACTTATTTTGATAGCTCATTGCAAAGGCAATAAAATCATCTTTCTAACGGTATATCAACAAACCCTACCGACTTAACCATTACCGAACTGTGCTCGTGTGAAAATGAAATCAATCAGTTGGAACTACCAACTTTACGTTTTGAGTGCACATTTTTCGGAATTTCGCGTAATAAATGTACTTTTTTCGTGATCAATTTTGTAATTTATTCAATTTTCTTTTCAATAACACCAAAAACATAAGCATGACTAAAAATGAAAAAATGTTTGGTGTGCTTTATGGGCTGGTTGAATTATTAGTTCGTACTTCTTTAAAAACTATGCTGGCCAGAACGTTACAGTCAATAGTGACCGCTATAGAGCCATGATTACTGACTTTTTCGTTCCTCAATTGAACAACCATGATGTGCAGAAGTCACACAGCTCGTGCTAGAATTGATTTACTGAAGGAAACGTTTGGTAACCGCATAATTTCACGTTCCGGACCCATTAATTGGCCTCCAAGATCGTGTGATTTAACGACGCTAGACTATTTTCTGTGGGGATATGTGAAGCCGCTAGTCTACGCCGATAAGTACCACTTTGAAGACAACATTCGCGGCTTAATTGCCTATATATGGCCACAAATGTTGGAAAAAGTGATTGAAAATTGGTCCGTTAGATTATGTCCGAGCCAGCCGTGACGGTCATATGCCAGAAATCATATTTAAATTATAATGCCAAAAGATTATCTTCTGAATAAAGTCAAATTTAAAAATTCATCCTTGTTGTATTACATTTCAAAGTTCTATGCCTCTAAAAAAACACCCTTTATTAAAAAAATATCGAAAAAAATCCAAATTTGAAAAAATTTAAATGAAATCTTTGTAGATGCTGAGATATCTAATATAGATGGAAAAAATTGTGCAATTATAAATGAATAGAAAATGCTAGAAGTGTACCTAATTGATAATTTCGAGTTTGAGTAATTTTACAAAAAAAGTCTACAAAAATCCAAAAATAAAAAAAAAAATTTTCAAAAATCGAAATTCGGAACAAAAGTTATAACTAACTTTTATAACTTACTTTTTTTTCAAAAATGCTTAATGTCCTTTTAGTTCTAGTCCTATATCCTATGTCCTATAGTTCTGCATTTCATTCGAAACATTTTTTAATTCCAAGGTCGCCAACATACCGTTTTTCCTATTCCATTGTTTTAATAAAAAAGTCCCCAAAAGTCGAAAAATGCTCTTATTTTTAACGCTTATGCACTAATTTCACTCATTTATCCCTTAAACATACGAAAACTAAATTAAATATCCTTTATATTATTTATATCTAAGTGGCATTGTTACCACTCTTTACCTTACTACTGGTCCCTTTTTCTTTTGGGCAACACTCTCTGCACTAAACTAAGCTTAGTTCAGTTGAGGATTGACCATCAATGTATATGATCTTAGTTTAATGATCAATTGGTTTGAAAATTAGAAAACTCTGTGAAATTATAAGTTCATTTAATAAAAAAGAAGAACATTTATAAAAGCAGTTTATGAAATAAATAAATTTTAAAGAAAAAACTTAAATAGAGTGAAATTTTGTTACTGGCGCAGTCGGTAGGATCAGTGAAAATGGTCCTATTAAGAACCTAATACTTAGTAAAAACTTAATTAAAAAATAAAAAATTGATTAGAAATAGTTGTTTAGTGAACAACTACGAAAGTTCAAATTTAAAGCAATACATTTATTATTATAAGAATAAAACCATGATAAACTACGTACGCAATACAGTTAAATTTGTTTTGTAAAGAAAAAACTGTACACAAACGTGTCTAGCGGAACTTATGGTGTACTTTTGACTTTAAATTAAATAGTTACTAGGCAGCGACTAAAAGCTTTAAGCTTCGGAACAAGTAATGCTAGTTAAAAAGTGAATTTAGAAAAAAAAAATAAACTCTTTATGGTGTACTATCGACTTAACACTAAGTAGTTACTAAGCAGCGACTTAGAGCTTTAAGCTTATTAGTAACTTTAAGTACTTCTAATTAAAAACTAAATTTAAAAAAAAACCTATATGATTACTTAGTAGCCATTCGTAAAAATTTCAGTTATTGAAATAAGAATTAATCTTCGCAAACTGCTAATAAAATAAAATTAATAAGAAAAAAGTTGTTTTTACGCTTAAAGTTAATTGAAGCTAATGAGCGACAGCGAACTTGATAGTATTTGTGAGAAATTGTTATCTCTGGGTATTGTGCCGAAACCAAAAGCTTTGAGAGAACAACTTTTTGTAGCAACAGAAGAAAGCAAGACAAATTCATCTGCATCAGCTGAATTAGCGGAACCCTTGATAAAGTCAACATCTTTGGTCGCAATGTCTGAGATCAAGGAAAGAAGAGAAAGAATCGTACAAAGCATTAAACTGATCGCTCCGTTCGACGGCGATAGAAATTATTTGGCACTGTTCATTGAAAGCCTTAATACGTTGATGCCAGCGACTTCGACTCTTACCGAGGAAGAGAGACCTTTCTATTTTCAATGTGTTATTAGTACTCTACGTGGTCCAGCATTAGATTTGGTAAGAAGAGAACAACCTACGAGCTGGGAAAAATTAACTTGCCTCTTGATTGACGAATTTGCAGACACTACACCTGTTACTACACTTATACTATTAGTTAATAATATAAAATTTAAAGGAAATGTCAAACAATTTTGTGAGGAAATAAATTCAGAAATTTGCAAAATTAAAGATAATATTAAGTTAAAAGAAAAGAACTTTTCTACAATAAACTTTTTAAATAACGAATTAAATAAAATAAGCTTACAAACTCTTAAAAGAGAAATCCCTAATCACTTAACTGCTTTAATCAATGCTAACATGGCTACAGATTTTAAGTCCGCAATAAAAATTTTAAAAGAAAATGATGCTTATGATTACGTCGTAGCTAAAGGTAATAGTAGGAATCAACAATTAGTGCAACAAACTAGACCACAATTAAATAATTATAGAAATCGAAATCAAAATTCTGAGTATTTTAGCCAGGTTGCAAATACCCAACAAAATCACCCCTATAACAACAATTTGACTAGTACCCAACAGAATCCCCTTTACAACAACAATTTTATCAACACTCAGCATAACTCTAATAGTAATCCGATAACACAGTCACATCTCCACACTGTAAGGGGCAACAATTCAAATCAATCTAGAATCAGACGTTTTGGTGTTCCTGAGCCTATGGAACAAGATAACGGGAATTTTCGGCTAGAGGCCTCGGACAGTTACCAGCAATCGAATTAATAATCGAAAATACACCCATTAAATTTCTAGTCGATACGGCATCATCAGTGAGCCTAATAAGACCTAACGTCCTTAAAACCTCAATTTTAGAAACGAGTCCAATCAGCTTAACAACAGTTACAGGGAAAATTACACTAAACTACATTCAGAATGTTTATAATAAAAGAGAGAACAATAAATTGATATTTTACGTCTTTGATTTTTCAAAAAAATATGACGGGTTGCTTGGTTTTGATATGCTTCAACAACTTCATGCGAAAATTGATGTTGCAACTAAAAGTATTATTTTAAACGGTGTCGCTTATAAATTTCTTGACGAGATTGGTTTTGAAAGATATGCTTTGTTAGAAGAACTTCACTTGGTTAATGATTCACAAAAAAAGATATTTAGACTTGACCACCTTAACAAAGAAGAGTTCACTAAAGTTAATAAATTATTGAAAAGGTATGAAAATTTGTTTTTTAAGGAAGGCGATAAGTTGACATTTACGAACAGTATCAAACACCAAATAAAAACGACTCATGAAGACCCTATATATGTCAAATCTTACAGGTATCCTGAAGTCCATAGGTCAGAGGTCGATAAACAAATTAAGGAAATGCTAGATCAGGGAATAATTTGCCATAGTACGTCGCCATATTCCGCACCAATCTGGGTTGTGCCAAAGAAGCTAGACGCTTCAAAAATTCAAAAATGGCGAATTGTCGTAGACTATCGTAAGTTAAACGATATCACCGTAAACGACAAATATCCCATCCCTATCATGGATGAAATACTTGACAAGCTTGGGAAGTGTATGTACTTCAGTACAATTGATCTCGCAAAAGGGTTCCATCAAATAGAAATGGACCCCAACGACAAAATGAAAACAGCTTTTTCCACTCAAAGTGGACATTTTGAGTTTTTGCGCATGCCCTTTGGGCTTAAGAACGCACCATCAACCTTTCAAAGATTGATGAACACAATCTTAGATGGTTTGATCGGAAAAGACTGCTTGGTATATTTGGACGACATTATTGTCTTCAGCACCTCCCTTCAGGAGCATATCGAAGCTCTTGAAAGAGTCTTTTGCAGACTTAACGAAGCTAACTTGAAAATCCAGTTAGAAAAATGCGAATTCTTAAAAAAGGAAACCGAGTTTCTCGGTCATATCGTTACACCAGAAGGAATAAAACCCAACCCAAATAAAATCGAAGCCATTTTAAAATACCCTGTTCCGAAGACTGAAAAAGAAATTAAGCAATTTCTAGGATTGTGTGGTTTTTACAGAAAATTTATAAAGGATTTTTCTAAAATAACGAAGCCCTTAACTCAGTGTTTAAAAAAAGGCAATAAAATTGACTTCTCTAGTAAAGAATACCAAGATGCGGTAGATACAATCAAAGTGTTAATAACTAAAGACCCTATTCTTGCCTACCCCGACTATGAAAAAAACTTTGTTTTGACCACTGATGCTTCGAATGTAGCTCTTGGAGCTGTGTTAAGCCAACAAGGTCGCCCAATATGTTTTGCAAGTCGCACCCTTAATGATCATGAATCAAATTACTCAACTACAGAGAAAGAGCTGCTTGCAATCGTTTGGGCCACCAAATATTTTCGGCCATATTTGTATGGAAGAAAATTTGTAGTAAACAGCGATCATCGACCCCTTCAGTGGCTTCACAATTTAAGGGAACCAAACTCTAAATTACAAAGGTGGAAATGGAGATTAAATGAATTTGATTTTAGTATAAAGTATTTACCAGGCAAGGAAAACCATGTTGCAGACGCATTATCTCGCATTAAACTTAACGAATGCAATTTTGGTGAAGCTTCATCTAATGTTGCAACTATTCATTCTGCTACAGAAGACTCCGATAGTTATATTCCTATTTCTGAAAGACCACTCAACATTTTTAAACGTCAATTAAGATTAATAAGGAGTACTAAAGATAGGACATATACAGAGAATGTTTTCAAAAATAGTGTTACCACAATAAGCTACATAGAGTTAACTGAAGAAAAGATTAGAGACATCATAAAATCATTTTTACTAGGTAGTCCAACAACAATTTTCATGCCAAACGATAGAGATTTTGTTAGTTTTCAGAATATTTTCAAAACATGTGTAAACAATGGGCGTCATAAGATACTTCGGGCAACCAAAGAACTCGAAAATATTCAAGACTATCCTGACTTCAAAACAAAAGTCCTTGAAATCCATTTAGAAGGTCTTCACCAAGGTATTGAAAAAATTGCTAGTCATTTCAAAAAAAAATATTACTACCCTAATTACTTAAGAGAAATCACCAAAATAATCAACTCGTGTGAGTTATGTAATAGATGTAAATATGACCACATTTCACATAAGCTACCGTTCAAAATCACTCCCCCAGTTTATGAAACTAGAGAAAAGTTCGTCATTGATTTTTGGGAATGGGACAAGAAGCATTTCTTGACTTGCATCGACTTATATTCAAAATTTGCTATAGCTGAAGAAGTTCAAACTTTAAACTGGTTAGCAACAAAAAAGGCTCTTTTAAAAATTTTTAATTCAATGGGACCTCCAAAGGTATTGAAAATTGACCAGGACCAGGGCATTAATAACGTTAACATCAAGCAATGGTGTAATCAGTTAAACATTCAGGTAGAAGTAACAACAGGAAAAACCGGAATAGCTGATATTGAACGATTGCACAAAACACTGAACGAAAAACTTCGAATTATTAACACTTCAGAAGACAAAGAACTAATTCACATTCAAATCGAACAAGCTATTTATACGTATAACCACAATATAATACATTCCACGACCGGTGAAACACCTTACAATATTTTTTATAACAGATTAACCCCAAAATTCAACCCCCAACTAATCAAGGAAAAGAGAATAAATAACACAAATAAAACACGTATAGAAAATCCAATTGATACAACATTAATAAATTCTGAAAATGCTAGAAAACGACTTGATAAAATAAAAAATCCGTTTAGACAAGTAGCATTGGTAAAAGCAGAAAATAATAATGATCATTTTGTAGTTAAGTTTAAAAACCGAAAGGTACGAAAATATAAAAGTAACTTTAAAAGAAAAAAGAAACTTTAAAAATAAAAAAAAAAAAAATAAAAAACTAAAAAAAAAATATGTAACTTCTATTTTCTCTATATTAATATTTTCAAAATCATCTTTATCATTAAATTTTCCTTTGAATACCATGTAGTGAAATATTACCAATCTTTATTATATTGAACAAATTATTTTTTTTTTTTTTTTTATAAGTATTATTAATAAATTTATTATATTTTGTGATTTATCTTGCATAAGGATTTACAATTTTCTTCTATATCACTCATAAAACATTTTTATAGACTATACTTAATTTTATTTAATATAAAAATATTTTATTTATTTAATACAATATTGTTATTGCATTATTTTAAGGTGGGTGAAGTGGCATTGTTACCACTCTTTACCTTACTACTGCTCCCTTTTTCTTTTGGGCAACACTCTCTGCACTAAACTAAGCTTAGTTCAGTTGAGGATTGACCATCAATGTATATGATCTTAGTTTAATGATCAATTGGTTTGAAAATTAGAAAACTCTGTGAAATTATAAGTTCATTTAATAAAAAAGAAGAACATTTATAAAAGCAGTTTATGAAATAAATAAATTTTAAAGAAAAAACTTAAATAGAGTGAAATTTTGTTACTTCTATCTTTATATATATACATAAAATAAATAAATATTCCTTATTAATTTTTATTGTCCCTTAATAAAAGAGAAATTTATGAAAAAAATTTTAATTTTCATATAAAACCTTCTGAGTTTCGATTTCAGACACTAGTTATAACTGTTCATAATTTTTTGGTTCCAATGCATAAGTTTGAGATGGCAACTCTACAAACTGTAACTTTGAGTTGGTCTCTCTATCATGCCTATGCTCGCGCTCTTTTAACCTGTCATTTTTGTACCCATTATTTATTCTGACTATGTTCAAGTGGGTCCTTCGTTTGCTTCACTGACTCGTAAGTTGTTGCACTTTACTATTCGATAGCATGCATCATTGATAAGGAAGCACATTACTGCGGCAGTTCTTGGGAAGGTTATCATTTCAATATTGTTCCTGGTGTTGTTGTTGCTACGCTCTTTGGCGGTAGTTTTTCTTCTAGCTGTCGATGTATATTGAATGCATTAAAATGATTTCCTTAGAAAGTGTTCACAGCTGTGGGTTGGGATGTCAAGGTTCAGTGGAGTAAACATTTTTAACCTTTTAGAAGTTTTTTGAAGTTTCAATCCATTTGTGTCGATAAAGCGTTGAATTCCACTTGACGCAAAATTTTCAATCTAAGCATTTCTTTCAATAAACTAATGAATCCAATTTATAAAATCAATAAATTACTTCAAGTAAAAAACAATGAAGCCTTCAGTCCTTATTACCGTTAATTTGGGTGGGGTAGAAATTTGAAGTTTTTCAATGTTGCATCGCAAGTAAATTTTGCAGCTCTAGATAGTTGTTATGAATACAAAAATAATTTATCAGTGTAATTAACAGTCATTGATAACGAATTTTGCGTCGAACTTACATTATCAGAGCAATTCTGAATGAAATCTCCCCGGGAATTATAAAAAGTTAATTTTCGTATTTTAAGCAATGTTTACAGAATTTTTGAAAACTTTTAATGCAAATATTTGCATTCATAGTCAATTTTTAAGATTACTAGAAGAAAACAAAATCTTTAAAAGCATGAGATTCTCTGTCTTAAAAATTAATACTCCCTTTTTCCATTCCCGGCGTGATTTCTTTTAGAATTGGGTCGAATAACTAATGTTTGACCGAAAATGAAATTTTGGACGATTTCGAATTTCGACACTTTTTGTAATAATCGCCCGAAACTGAGTATTTATATATTTAGAAAATATTTTTTTTTTAAATTGTAATTGTAAAAACAAAGGATCGATTCAATGTGCGATACATTGATTGAATGGAATCTCTATTCATTAGTTCAAAGAAAAACGTTCTTTAATTTAATTTACTTTCCTTGCTCCTGAAGAAAGCATTCCTTCAATTAATGTATGATTTCATTGATTTCAGTGTATTTACATAAGTGTAATGAATTTGTTCTTTGAAAATAAGAACTATTTCCTTGATTTAAAGAATCGATTTTTTCATTTAAACAAATAACTTTTTCTGTAAGTTTTTGGTTCAGTGTACAAAATATGAGATTTTGATTTTCTGTGCATATTTGTCGGCCAAACGTACAAACACAAAGAAAGTTCCATATAAACGTTGAAGATCCGCACAAAGTGAAGAGAAAGTAAGCTCGCCATTAGACGCCAAAATAGATTAGATTGCCGCTCTTATTGCGCTCTCTTATGAGCGAGAGAAGTGGTGGCGAATTCATTAGGAAAGTAAAAGTAATGCCAAATTTTTATGGAAAAACATGTGCTTTTGACACTAATTGTGTATTGAATTTTGTTTCAATGCAATTATAATTTCAAAAATGATTTGAATAAAATGCGTTATAAAGTCGAATTCTTCTAAAAAATTTATTGTTACCAGTCCGGAAGACTATAAAATCAAAACATAAAAGCGAAAAGGTACTCTATAGAACTCTATAGTTTTAATTATTCTCGTTTTAAATATATTATTATCTTAAGCTATGGCTTGGGTTTTTTATTAAATTTAGTTTATTTGTGTTTCTCCAGCGTATGTCTAAAAAGCAAGTTATAAAATTTAAAGGTGAAATTCGAAACGCGTTAACCTTGTAGTGTTCCACATACATGTTTTCACTTTCATTTACAACAAGTTACATTTTCCTCCTTTATTATGTTTTCAATTTTAAAATTATTTCTAGATTTAAGTAAACAAAAATTATTTTATCAAAAATATTTTATATAAGATTCAGTTTGAGAAAATTATTAGAAATAGTCCGTTATGTGAATATCTGAACCTATCGCATAAAATAATTATTTTTGTAAAAATATGGTATCCTTAAAAACTATAAAATATGGTACATATTTGTAAAATATAAAAAAAATCTATGAAAACTATGTTGAATAGCAAAATTATTTGCAATATCGTTTGTTTATCGAGGGTTAATATGTTTTCGATAACGTTAACGATATATCCATTTTTATCAAGAACTGCCTTTTCTCGATATCAATACGATAACGTCTCGTGAAGCGTAAATGATAGAAAGTATCACCTTTAAGATATCATATCAATATCGAAACGACATTGAAATTTCGATATCGCAATTACTATGTTATCGTTAAACATACATCCATTTTTATCGAAAACATAACTTTTTCGATATCATAACTCGATATGAAATCGTCTCGTGTATTGTTATCGATAGAAATGATCACCTTTGCGATATCATCTCATCTCTAAACGATATCGTTTGGTTTGCTGGGTTGAAATACGACGTTGAAAAATGAAAATTTAAAATAAAAATGCCTCAACAATTCCAGAAACTTTTAAAATTTGTTTACTATTTTATAAATCCGAATTTAATGATAAAATTGATAATAATAATTTTCAAAATCGATATGAATAATCGATTAAAAAATTAAATTTTTTAAACGTAATTGATTTAATTCATAAAAATTAATTGATAATTTAAAACATTGAAATCGATACAAATTTGAAAAGTCGATAAAAAATTTGATTAATACCAATTTAAATTCATCGATTTTGTTAAAATGTGTTCAAAATATTGATGAAAAGTCATTAAAAATTAATATTATGATTAATTGAAAAAATCTCTAAAAATTTTAATGAGTTAGTTGATGTTGGTAAATTTTCTATTCCTAAATTAAGATGAATCGAAAAATATTTTGATTTAAAAATCATTTAAAAAATTAGATACTGTTTATGAAAATTTAATGTTATAGATAATTTAAAAAAAGGTAGAAGCCAACAAAAATTTATTAATTAGAATTAGAATTTATGGGAAATTTTTAAAATGGCCAAAAAATTCGTATTAGTTAAATAAACTTAATATTTTGAATTTCAAAATCGATTACAAAATAAAAAATTGCGTTAATTGAATTAAAATTTATTGATAATTTTGTTCAAAGTGATATAGTCAACAAGGAAATGCCAAAGAAAAGAAAAATTAATTTTTTTTCACGAAATCTAAATAACAATTAATGATAAAAACTTATCAATAATTTGCAATAATTTATGACAATAGCTATTATTTCGATAAGAAAATAATAAAATGTAATGAAAAAATCTATAAAAATGTTGATTTTGATGTTGATTTTTTATAAAAAATGTATATTAGTAAAATAGAAATTTATCAACTTTCGATATCGACAGAGCTGAATTCTAATGATTCCTTTTGGAATTAATGCCGCCTCAATTTAAATTCCTTGGAACTAGGAATTGGTAATTGATCATCTCAATTCCTCAGGAATGGAATTGGAAAAAATTCGTCAATTCCATTCCAGGAATTGTAATTGGTAATTGAACATCTCAATTTCTCAGGAATTGTAATTTGTAATTAAATTTTTCAATTCCTCAAGAATGGAATTGAAAAAATGGTCAATTCCATTACGGAATTGTAATTGGTAATTGAACATCTTAACTCCCAGGAATTGGTAATTGAACATCTCTATTCCATTACAGGAATTCTAATTGGAGATTACTCTAAATGTAATTGGTTGATAGTAATCTCAATTACAATTGTAATTGGATTACAGTAACCTCAATTACAATTTTAATTGCATTACAGTAACCTCAATTACAATTGTAATTACAGTACTCCCAATTACAATTCCTGTAATGGAATTGAAAATTACAATTACCAATTCCTGAGGAATTGAGATGTTCAATTACCAATTACAATTCCGTAATGGAATGGATGATTTTTCCCAATTCCATTCATGAGGAATTGAGATGTTCAATTACCAATAACAATTCCTGTAATGGAATTGAAAATTTCAATTACCAATTCCTGAGGAATTGAGATGTTTAATTACCAATTACAATTCCGTAATGGAATTGACCATTTTTTTCCAATTCCACTCCTGAGGATTTGAAAAATTCAACTATCAATTACAATTCCTACAATGGAATTGACGATTTATCCTATTCCATTCCTGAGGAATTGAGATGTTCAATTACCAATTACAATTCCTAGAAAAGTGACGAATTTTTTCCAATTCTGTTTCTGAGGAATTGAGATGACCAATTACCAATTCCTAATTCCAAGGAATTGGAATTGAAAAGTAATGAATACTTTTTGACCCAGCTCTGGATATCGATATCAATTTTTTTGGTTATCAAAAAATACATTTTGAGTACCGGTGAATGTTAAATCCAGTTCAATGTGTCACCTTTATCTGTAAAGGCTTATTGAACATGTTTTGATGTTTTTTTTTTAAATTAGCTGGCAACGTTTAACAAGCAATTCTTTTGAACCAATCTTTCCAACAATCATCATCAATTCATAGAATTTGTAATAATGCGTGCTTAAAACCACAAAAATTTGCAAACATTCCCAAAAGCCGGCTTTGAAGAGCTTTTTCTTAGCTTGATGTGTGTGTGTATTTCTTTTTCACAAAACGCACACACTCATAATTTATTAGCTAACTTGTAAAGCTTAAAAAGCAAAATATTTAGAAAGAAGCCGCAAAACGAAACCTAAACAACGTGTAAAAAAAAAACCAAAATAAAAGTTGCGCTCCATTGGCCGGCATGTGCCTGTATTTTAGCGTGTCTGTCGGTATGTCGAGTTGCAAATATCGAATATCTTTTCTTTTTTTTTTTCTTTTTCTATGATAAGCTTGACCATGAACTTTAAAAGAGCCAAAAACGACTGGCGGTCAGTTAACTTAGAGCGCTAGTTTTTTCCCAGTCGTTTTTTATGCTTTTTGTTTAAAAGTGTTGTTGCTGTGTTTTTTTTTTCTTTTATTCTTAACTGATTTCTAGCTCTTTAACTTTTTTTTTTTGTTAATTTTATAAATTTTTTTTTCCACGTTTTTCGTTTAAATAATTTACAGAATTCCTTTCAACTTAGCACATTCACGCGTCCATAAATCTAACCAAACGTTGCTCTGGCTGTGTGTTGGCTGGCTGGTTGTTGGCTGTCTCTAGCTTTGTTTGGTAAGAATGAAGAATGAATCTAGTACAAATATATAGCTGAGAAGAAGTAACTTTGTATCTGTGCACCGCTGCTTGTGGTATCTCATCGATTTCGCGGAAAATCATTCTGTGCTTTTATTATTATTTTGATTTTTTTTTTGTTGTTGAGATATTTTTTTTTATGTGTTTCTTTTTTTTCCATAATTTGTGAATGATGAATCAACGTAAATTCTTAAGATTTATTTCGTATCAACGCATTTTTCATTGTTTATTTATTAAACGCATATTTTTAAACATGCTTTTAAACGAATTCAGTTTCGTTGTTCTTTTATTTCGTATACTGAATTGATTTTTGGAACATTTATGAAACATATGTTATAATATTTCAAAAATAGTATCAGAGAGAGTGAGTGGAGGAGATAATCAAGCTAAAATTGCTTTAAAGTTCGCTATAAAACCTTTACAGATCCGTAGCCAGGATATTTCTTGGGGAAATTTGGACAGAATTGTAAACATAGCAATAAAAAATTGGCACTGAATGACAAAGACATAATTTAAAGGGGTAATGTACCTTTAGGTAGGATGAAATTAGTCATGTTTAATGAATTTTTTTTTAAGTTGGTTACATAATTGGATAATTTTTTATTTTCCTTTTTTTAGTTCACCTTTGACTGTTAAAAAATAATTTTATTTATTTTTTTTACAAAATTTCGGCTCTGCAGAGTATCTCCTCGGGTGTCTGCTGCTAGGCATATAAAAGAGCTGCAGCTATCAATATTTTTCGACTTATCTGAAACAAAAAAAGGTTTTTTTTTCTTCGATTACTCATATGTTAAAGCTAAGGATAAACCTGTAAAAATAATAAAAATGTTAAAAATTAAAATTTATATCAGCTGTTTAGTCGAAGGTCCAGATTTTCGACTATTTTTGTCAACACTTTTGACCCCAAAAAATTATTTATTCACAGGATATCTTTAAACTTGCAAATACATCCTTCTGGTACTACTATAGAAAAAAACCTGTCAAAATTTCAGCTTGATGGATCAAGGCGAAAAATAGTTTCTAGATAATCAAATTTAAAATTTCGATACGTTATAACTAACAGTTTAAGTGACTTACGGGTCTATCTGGGATTCCGGGTCCATACAATGGCCCTTCGGTCTCCTCGAAAAGCTGAATATCTTGGAGCTGCTGCTGTTTTTGAGCTGTACGGGTCGCTTTTGTCTCGAAGAGACTCTTTCGGTTCTGCTTCGCTATTCGTGCTTCATCGGTGTTTTCGACGAAAACTTTGCAATAGGTGCCAATAATTATACCCAGCTCGTTCATTTTGGAGTACATTTTTTTTTTCAAAGGACTTCATACAAAACAAATAAAAAAATGATTTTTTTTTTTTTTAATTAAAGAGTAAATAGATAAGTGTACAATTTTGAAAGTTGATGCAAGTATTCACTACGAATAGTTTAATATAAAACATAAAAATTTGTAAATTTTCAGTTGTGTCTGTTTTGTAGATAGAGTGCGATATTTATAATAAGCCTTTCCAGAATTACGGAACAAAACAATTTACAATATAGCGCTCCGACTACCTGAAAAGTTACGGTTACGGACTCGTGCGTTTTTGACCATAACTACGTAAATATTGAATATTTTGCTTTTTCATTTTGACTGTATATTTTTAGCATGTTATACATTCGAAATATGAAAAAAAAATGTTTGCATTTATCCAAAATTGCAAAGGTATCTTCCCCCTTAAGTTATTCAATAATTTTTTGATTTCATGACTTCAAATTTTGAAATCAGCAATAATTTTAAAATCATGACTTTGAAATGAATTCGTGCAAATTTCTGTTGAAGTCTTTTGAGTCATTCACTAAAATTGAAGTCACTAAAACTCACAGCGCTTGGAGTCATTAAATGCATTCAATTGTAATAAATTTGAAGACAATGAAATCATGAATGAAATGAAGTCATGAAATTTTTGATTTCATGACTTCAAATTTTGAAATTAGGAATAATTTTAAAATCATGACTTTGAAATGAATTGGTGAAAATTTCTGTTGAAGTCTTTTGAGTCATTCACTAAAATTTCAGTCACTAAAACTCACAGCGCTTGGAGTCATTGAATGCATTCAATTGTAAGAAATTTGAAGACAATGAAATCATTAGAAGTCACTTGAAATAATATTTTAAGTCACTGAAATTGTAAAATAAAACAATTGTGAAAAGAAAAAAGAAAAAGATTTTGAAGTCTTTTGATTGCATTACATTTTTGTTTTTCGATATTTTGTCTTTTTTTCTTATATCGTTTCTTTTGTCTCGTTTTGTTCTGCTTTGCTTTGCTTTGCGATGCTTAGTTTTGTTTTGTTGTGTTTTGTGTTGGTTTTGAATTTAACTGTTTTTGTTATATATTAGCTCTTGAATTTATTTAACCCTAGAGTACTAACCTATGTAAAATGTACTCACTCCTTACGAGTAATATAACGTAAAGTGAATAGAAGGTTGGTATTCTAGGGTTAAAATAGAAATTAAGTTAAGAAATTATATATAGTGGCTTTAATGAACTCCCTCGGCCATGACATCATTTATTTCCAAAGATTTCAATAATTTGACTTCAAATTGACTTCAACGACTTTAACAAAGACTTAAGGCGATTGAAATCTTTTCAAAAAACTTTAGGCATGCAATCACTTTAGTCTTGCAGTCATGACTGCGATTTGAATTTTAGTGAAATCAGCAACGACTTCAATTTGTTTATGCATTCGATAACTTGAAAATGATTTCGGGACTTCTTGTGTTGAAGTCATTGCTATAAAAAATTATTTAAAGATTCCAATCATAACCTGTAGTCAAATCAGCAACGACTTCAATTTTTTTATGCATTCGATAACTCGGAAATGATTTCAGGGCTTCTTTTGCTGAAGTCATTGCAATAAAAAATGATTTAAAGATTGCAATCATAACTTGTAGTCATTGGCTATGAAGTCACTGACGGCAATACAAAATAATTGCAATCTTTACAACTTAGTTTTGGATCACAAAAATAAAAAAAAAAAAATACAGAAATTGTTATAAAATGTAAGAAACAATAAATGTGGGACATTTTTCACGACAAATCCAGCACTTTCAAAAATTGTGTTGTCAGTGTTGTCACTTTTTTTATTAAACACGTTAAATTCATTGAGATCATCACGATAAAGAGATTTTTCTTTATCGCGTCGTTTTTTAGGTAAGAAATTTAGCAAAAAAATCATAGCTTTTTGATTTTTGCAGTTTCTTGTAGTCTGCAATAAGCGCGCACTACGAACACAATACGCTCAAAAAAGCTACTTTAGACCGCGTTTTAGTGCACGCTTATTGCTGAGCCGAGCCGAAAAACATATTGCGGCAACAGATAAGCGTGACTTGCTTTCTCTACTGCTCCAATCTGTTTTTCGGCTCGGCTCAGCAATAAGCGTGTACTTAGTCCTTAGGTCGCGTTTATAGTGAGCACTTATTTAAGCTTATTGGTGCATCTTTAGATTCGCTTATTAGTAAGACAACGATATAAAATAAGCACAAATAAGCTCAATAAGCGTTCACTATGAACGCGGCCTTTGGCTGCCCACAGAGTAAATACCGATGCCGACTGGTTAGCAGACAGGTTGCTTGTTGGCACTAGTGGGGCAGAACAACAATAACACAAGCAAATGAGAACAATGTGGTCTGTCTGCTAGCCTGTCCGCCTCGGCGTTCACTCTATGGACAGTCTTAGGCAAAAGCGCAAATAACCTTCGGCATAAGCGTCCACTATAAACTTTCTTCAACATTTTTGTGCTATAGAAACTATCAGTGTAGATTGGAATTTAATTCTCTTTTGACTCTTCTTCAGACATTAGCCACGGATTGAACACAAAATGATAGGCGTATCATTGAATGGTTTTACCTAACATAAAATTGTCATATCTAAAAAAGCTGTCATATCATAAAAGAAATTTTCTCTTTTTTTTTATTTATTTTAATTTCTTTTTTTGCAATATAACAAAACAAAAATTTGCTACATAACAAAATCGTCTACTCCACCTGCACATTTTTTTTGTGGATTTGCTTAAGTTTAAATAGCCAGAATATTGATTTTCAACTATATTTTATAGCTTTTTAAGGTAATAAATATAAAGGTGTAATTTTTGCATTATTCGCCTTTTTTAGTTCTGCTAATTTAACGGAAATAAAAAGAAATATGCTTCGCTACGAATTACTTATAAAAAGAGACAAAAAAAAAAAAATTTCATCTCTTCTCGCATTATTAAAAAAAAAATTATGTGTTTTTCAAAATTAATTCCCTCTAATCCCACAAAAGTACTTATTACCGACCTTCTTACCAATTCCTCTTAAATAAAAAGCAATTAGATTGCATTATAGCAAAACTCATAAAAAAAGCCAGAGCCTTATCCAACAATAATCATAAATACATATTTTGAAAGTGTTCATCTCCAGCATGGAGGCATTAAAAAAAAAACCTAAAATTATTAAGGGTCGCAATTAAAAAACAGTGCATTCGAGTACAAGTAAAGTGCATATAACTAAAGAGAATAAAGGGTAAAGATGAAGATGAAACAAAAAAGAAATTAAAAACTCTGAAATTTACGACTTAATACTAGATAATGATAACAACTGGAATTGAAGAAGCTGTAAGTGAAAACGGTAATAAAATAACGCCAGCAAGAAAAAAATAACAAACATCTACAATCAACTCTACTAAATAGAGTTTCCAGAAAGTATCATCAGGTTAAAATTAGAGGATGTCAAGTGGCTGGTTGAACTCACTCAGTTTCAACATAATAATCATCAACTGCAACAGCTCAGAAGAAAAGAGTAAAAGAGATTCACTGCAGCAATGTGCTAAGTATATGCTACATCAACAAAAACAACTAGAAATTCATATGCTTTCTATCAACACTACGGCAATTCCGGAACACGAAGAATTCGAACTAAATACACAAAGGATTCTGCAGTAGCCGAAAAACCTTGACGACAAAAAAAAACAAACTTGATGACGACTCAAGTGACGATTGACGAAGAACAGCATGAATGTAGTCAAGAAAGTCGGTAGAAATAAGAAGATGAAAGTTAGAAGTGCAAGATTGACCTCGGCCGATACGTTCGCACAGACATACATTTTGACTAGTAATAAATTGCATAGAATTGTCAAATGATGAAATCATTGCAAATGGTGTCAAAAAATCTGGGTCGAACTTTGTTGGTTTTGCCTGTATGTTTGTGTCGCATGACGCAGTTTTACAAAAAAAAAAAAAAAATGAAAAGATACAAAAAAATACCAAAGTAGAAGAATTAATAAATTTTTGTAATGCAGCAGCTGCAAATGTCAGACAGTCATTTGAAAACAAGAATTCTTGATAAAATTTAAAAAAAATTCACCCAACTTTCGCATCTACAAACAAAATATTAAAAAGTAAATTACAAAATTGTATGATTGCGTTAAACGAATCCATTAGCAAAGCATGTATCATATACATATGATACAACGCAAAATCCAATACCTTTTAGCATAAAATACAGATGGAGTCATTAAATAATTTGAACAACTCTGGGAACAAACATTTATTTTAGTAATTTTTTGATAAAGAATAAGTTTTGTCATAGAAAAAAAATCTGTTTTTTTTTTTTTAAATTTACCAGCAGACGTTATGGAGTTAATTGATTTCGTTTGATTTAATTTTTCTTGTTTATTTTTTGCTTGTGTATTGGAAGTTTATTTTGTGAGTAGTTCAAGAATTTATTTGAATAATTTTTTCAGCTTCTCATATAATATAAATGGAATATGGTAGCGGTAAGGTAGAGTAAGTGGCGTTATGTCCATGTGTAGGCTCGAGAATAGAAGGTACAAGAACAACTGAGACTGTGTAGTAATTAAATGGTGCAGTAATCAATATAAAGCTTACAGTCGTAATGAGTGGGACACCTTAGTCATGAGTGGGACACCTTAGGACACTTTTGTATTTTAGTTTATACCACTCTTTAGGTTTCGAGTTTTGAAATTTTGACCGTATACTAGGTGAATCAAAAATGTTGGAATAAGTGAAACAAGAAAGCATTTTTAGGCCAAATTTGATTTTATTTTTCATCATAGAACATCCAAATATTTTCTTACATATTTATTCCGTCCGAAAAGTTGCCCTTCGAAGTTACCCTTCGCTCTCAAAAAAGGCCTCAGTTTCAGGCTTGGAAACAGGTAGAAGTCGCATGGGTCCATGTCTGACGAATACGGTGACCGAGGAACCAGTTGAAACCCGATTTAGTCCAATTTTGCTTACGGAAATAACGATGAATAAGCCGGCGCATCTTCGTGATATGATTTTTCTCTCCTTCAAATGCGGCCGTTTGAATGAAATGAATGAACTGAATGAAATGAATGAAATGCAAGAAATGAATGAAATGAATGAAATGAATGAAATGAATGAAATGAATGAAATGAATGAAATGAATGAAATGAATGAAATGAATGAAATGAATGAAATGAATGAAATGAATGAAATGAATGAAATGAATGAAATGAATGAAATGAATGAAATGAATGAAATGAATGAAATGAATGAAATGAATGAAATGAATGAAATGAATGAAATGAATGAAATGAATGAAATGAATGAAATGAATGAAATGAATGAAATGAATGAAATGAATGAAATGAATGAAATGAATGAAATGAATGAAATGAATGAAATGAATGAAATGAATGAAATGAATGAAATGAATGAAATGAATGAAATGAATGAAATGAATGAAATGAATGAAATGAATGAAATGAATGAAATGAATGAAATGAATGAAATGAATGAAATGAATGAAATGAATGAAATGAATGAAATGAATGAAATGAATGAAATGAATGAAATGAATGAAATGAATGAAATGAATGAAATGAATGAAATGAATGAAATGAATGAAATTAATGAAATTAATGAAATGAATGAAATGAATGAAATTAATGAAATTAATGAAATTAATGAAATTAATGAAATTAATGAAATTAATGAAATAAATGAAATTAATGAAAATAATGAAATTAATGAAATTAATGAAATAAATAAAATGATTGAAATGAATAGAATGAATGAAATGATAAAAATAAAATCAAGACTCCTACAAATTCTCTAATTTGTCAAAAATTTCTTAACTATGATGAATCTAATATGAAAAATTTGTAAACTTGCTAAAAATCGATTCTCCTTAATTTCATCTGATAATAAAAGTTGATGAATCCATCAAAAATTTTTCAATTACCTTAAATTGCATCAAATCATAGAAAATTCATCAATTCATCAAGACTTAAAAAATATTCAACAGATTTGAATGCCATTTCCGAAAATTTATAAGCTCACCAAAACTTTACGTAATCACCAATCATCAACTCACGAACTTACTTACCAGTTCACCAAATAACTCTTGTCACATAAATTTTATCGGCACACGAAGAATAATTCACAAATACATAAATTCACACAAAATTCATCAAGCCATTTCATTAAATTTTTCAAAAATTTATCAATGTACTAAAAATATACCAACTTAACAAAAATTATATATAACTCACCAAATCTTAAAAAACTTACCGAAATTTCATCAACACATCAAAACAATCATCAAATCACATTAACTTAAGAATCTCATCAAAAAATAATCATTTTTAGAAAATTCATCAATCCACCAGAAATAAGTTAATCGCCAACTATTCATCAATTGCCAACTATTCATCTATTCATAAACAAGCATTACTACGTAATCAGTTCACAGAAAATTGATCATTTCAACAAGTTACTAAGAATTCATCTAATTATCAAAAATTCATCGATTTTCTAACAATTTCGCAAGATATCAGTTCACCAAAAATTTAATTGAAAAAACAACAATTCATTGATTCACCTAAAATTTTTTGACTCACCAAAAAGAAAGCAATCCTACGAAAACGTATCAGTTCAGCAAGCATTCATCACTTCACTGAATAAGATATTGTCCCAAAAAGAGTTGTATCATAAACATTTATTAGCTTACTTAAAATTCAATTTCTCATTAATTAAATCATCGTTAAATCGCCGAAATTCCTAAGTGTATAAAATGTAACTACTGTTGAAAGCTCTTAAAAAGACCCTTAAAAATGAACAGCTATAACTCGAAGTTTACGTCTCCAAAGAGATTAGTTTGTCAACCGCATTCTTGGGGCTTATTTTCCCATCACCATCAATTATTATATTGCAACTAGGCTTGAGTAGTTTTTTTTTCTTTTTTAATAAAATTGTAACTTTTTAACTTAAGTGACAACAACTGAGACTTAACTTTTTATTACAACGAATTAGTTTTGTTTACACCAGACGTTAGAAGTGAGGCCAAAAGCAGAGTAGTTGCATTTATCGCTTTTCCTAAGCTGAATTGAGAATGTAACGGTGTTTATTTAGGTAAATATGAAAATGTGTCAATTAGCTGCTTTTTCAATTAAGTTTATGTTTAAATGTTAAAAAGTTACATATGCGACCCAGCTGGAATGCGGTAAAACGATGACTATGAATATTCTGTTTGGCCTAGTTTAATTTTTAAACAATTCTGTTGAGGCTTATAAAAGATGTATTCTCAAATTATTCAATAGCATTTTTGTATTTGTTGTAACTAAGTGACATTATGTGTTGGTTGGCTAGTGGCTAGAAAATCAGTCGTAATCAGCTAGATTATGTATCTAATTATTTGCTTGATGCAAAAACTAATGAGAATTTCACTCACTATTCTACTTAAAACAAAATAAAAAGACTTTTACTCTCATGCTGTGAAGTAAATCAACAACATTCAATTTCAATTCGTTTGTTTTTCGACTTGTTTGTTTTTATCAATATTATCATGATATATTTTTATTTATTTTTTTCTGCTTTATTTTGCTCTTTTCTTTCGCACGCACTCTTGTGTTGTGTCTTGCAATTTGCATTTTTTTATTTGGTCTTTATTTGTTCACTTGTGGTCGTGTAACTATGTGCATATGTATGTATCGGTGTTAGTGTTGGTGTGTGTAAATTTTAAATAAAGAATCTAATGGGTTCAACAAACGATGTTTGTTTTGTGCGGGCCAAGTGAAAAAAAAACTATTATTTTTTTCATCTCTAACAAATTGCGCATTTAGCTTTTTGTTGTTGTTATTGCGTTGATTTCTTCTTGTTATCGTTGTGTGTTTCTCTTTAATTATGTAGTGTTTTATAACATTTGTTTGGTTTTAAAAGATCTCAACAAGTTACAAAATGAAATAACTTTTAATTTTTTTTTTTTGATATTCTGCTTGTAAGATTTTGCCTTAATAGCATAAATATAAGGTATACAATTTTTGCGTGTTTACCTTTTTTTATTTGTTTTTTTTTTGTTTTTTCCTGTTTACTTTTTGCTGAATGTGGCCTGTGTCTGTGGTTAGTATCTTTAATTTGTTACATCTGTAGATAGTATTTTGTTTTTAGTTTTTTAACAGATTTTTATCATGGTGTTTTGTCATCAAACTCTGACCTTCGCCAGGTTTTTATCATATTTTTTACCATCGTACTTTGAACATCGAATAACGAAAGTTTCTATCTCAATACTTTGAACTTGACTTGCGTGGGTGCAATACACTTCTTTAACTTTTGCCTTTATCTTTGTTTCCAAACTTTGCTGTATTTTTTGCAGCTGCCAAAATTCACTAAAAGAATATTAATTCTGTAAATAATTCACATTCGCGTTGATGCGAACGCGTTGTTTTTTAGAAATTGTTTCACTTAAAGCTAATTGATTCACGTGCTAATTTTGAGGGTCATTCATATCCTAAGTAAGCAGCTTTTGGTAACGCCTTCTGTTACTGCGTTATCACCGTTTTTTCCGTATAATTCCTATTTCTTTAATTTTATTTTTTTCATTTATTTTATTCATTTGCTACATCTTATTCATTCCTTGTATTTAATTAATTTTTTCCATTTCTTGCATTTCATTAATTTTATTAATTTCTTCTTGCATTTCATTGATTAATTTCATTAATTTTTAACATTTCATTTATTTTTTGTTTTCATATATTTTTTTCTATTTCATTCATTTTTTGAATTGAATTCATCTTTTGCATATTATCCATTTGTTGCACTTTATTAATTTAATAAATTTCATTAATTTCTTGCATTTCATTCATTTTATTAATTTCATTCATTTATTTCATTTTATTAATTTCTGGCATTTCATTCATTGCATTGAATTCATTCCATTGATTTCATTAATTTTATTAATTTCATTCATTTTATTAATTTCTTGCATTTCACTTCATGCATTTAACATTTCTTTATTATTATTTATTTCTTGCATTTCATTTATTTCATAAATTTTATTAATTTTCATTCATTTCATTCATTTCATTCTTTTCATTGATTCATTCATTTCACTAATTTCGTTCATTTCACTTCATTTCATTAATTTCATTCATTTCGTCCATTTCATTCACTGCATTCATTTCATTCGTTTCATTAATTTCATTCATTTCATTAATTTCATTCATTTCATTCATTTCATTCATTTCATTCATTTCATTCATTTCATTCATTTCATTCATTTCATTCATTTCATTCATTTCATTCATTTCATTCATTTCATTCATTTCATCCATTTCATCCATTTCATTCATTTCATCCATTTCATCCATTTCATTCATTTCATTCATTTCATTCATTTCATTCATTTCATTCATTTCATTCATTTCATTCATTTCATTCATTTCATTCATTTCATCCATTTCATCCATTTCATTCATTTCATTCATTTCATTCATTTCATTCATTTCATTCATTTCATTCATTTCATTCATTTCATTCATTTCATTCATTTCATTCATTTCATTCATTTCATTCATTTCATTCATTTCATTCATTTCATTCATTTCATTCATTTCATTCATTTCATTCATTTCATTCATTTCATTCATTTCATTCATTTCATTCATTTCATTCATTTCATTCATTTCATTCATTTCATTCATTTCATTCATTTCATTCATTTCATTCATTTCATTCATTTCATTCATTTCATTCATTTCATTCATTTCATTCATTTCATACATTTCAGTCAATTTTCCAGGCAAATTAATTAAGAACCTCTGTAGTTCCAATTTGCCAAAGTCTGTTCAAGGAATGAACGTGTACAAGTTAAATGTTTTTTATCGATATATTACGGAACTTTGCTGCGCTCAAAGTATCGAAGGCACTACGGCTACTTTTTGTATTTTGAATTTTTTATTCGTTCACATTTTGTTAATGTTCACATTTATTCACACTCACTTAATATGGAAAATATTTGAAGCACGCAAAATACACACAACCTAAGTACTGCGTATAAATAAATTGTTAAAGCTTTAAACGACCTTGAATGCTCAAGTATTTGGAAAAATACAAATTTTTAAAAAATAAATCATATAAAAAGCAGCGAAAAAAAACCACAACACAAATGAAAATCTCATTTGCAATTCGCATTTATTCGTATTTACTATTGAACCTCGAGCATAGGCATTCGCCAAATGGTACAATGCCATAAAAAAGCACTTGAATATAATTAAAAATACAAATAAAGAAACCGAAACATATATTAAAAAAAACAAAGTGAGAAATAAAATTACGCATATTTGTCTGTTCCTGGCCATGGACAATCAACAACATGCGTAACGTAGGTACAATCGTACCCTTTAGCCTTCAGCGCGTAACGAACCTGGAGTAGGCGAGTGCGTAAATTACTGTGTCACAGATTGATTCTAAATCTTAGTTGAAAGACATAAGCATTGATAAGCGTTGATCTTATGACACATGATCTTATGGCACATAAGCGTTGATCTTATGACTCGGTTGATTCCTAGAAAACAATGAATTAAGTTTGATATGAATGAGATAAATGAAATGAATGAATTGAATGAAATGAATGAAATTAATGAAATGAATGAAATAAATGAAATGAATGAAATGAATGAAATGAATGAAATGAATGAAATGAATGAAATGAATGAAATGAATGAAATGAATGAAATGAATGAAATGAATGAAATGAATGAAATGAATGAAATGAATGAAATGAATGAAATGAATGAAATGAATGAAATGAATGAAATGAATGAAATGAATGAAATGAATGAAATGAATGAAATGAATGAAATGAATGAAATGAATGAAATGAATGAAATGAATGAAATGAATGAAATGAATGAAATGAATGAAATGAATGAAATGAATGAAATGAATGAAATGAATGAAATGAATGAAATGAATGAAATGAATGAAATGAATGAAATGAATGAAATGAATGAAATGAATGAAATGAATGAAATGAATGAAATGAATGAAATGAATGAAATGAATGAAATGAATGAAATGAATGAAATGAATGAAATGAATGAAATGAATGAAATGAATGAAATGAATGAAATGAATGAAATGAATGAAATGAATGAAATGAATGAAATGAATGAAATGAATGAAATGAATGAAATGAATGAAATGAATGAAATAAATGAAATGAATGAAATGAATGAAATGAATGAAATGAATGAAATGAATGAAATGAATGAAATGAATGAAATAAATGAAATGAATGAAATGAATGAAATGAATGAAATGAATGAAATGAATGAAATGAATGAAATGAATGGAATGAATGAAATTAATGAAATTAATGAAATAAATGAAATGAATAAAATTAATGAAATGAATGACAAAATTAATTAATTGTTTAAAATGCGTTAATATTGATTACAATAAGTAAAAATGCGTTAACTTCAACGCTTCGCATGGCTAACAAAATGAATCGATGGCGAGTTTAAGGTTGACAGATGCGTGTGAAAAAAAGAAACATTAAAACGGTCGCTCACTTCAACTCGTCGGAAATTTCAGATTTCTGAAATTTCAGCTGTGAAGTGAATAACCTTAATATTTTTTTATGAATAACAAAAATTCATTTACTGAAAATAATATTATTTATTCATAACCAGCGCAATCGTTACAAATGTGTTTGCTATGTTCACATTTTGCTCTTTCATTCTTTTATGCTCATTCGCTGCACATTAAATCCTAGAATGAGCTTGAGACTTAAGTCTGTACAAAGCGTTAGATTTTTTTTTGATTTTTGACTTAGAATTATGTCTTGTAAGAACCTTGGATTCTTTATTTATTTGACCGCAGTTTGTATGGAGGTCTGTATCGAAATTTTTGTTAATCACATGCAACGTTTTTGGTCACTTTTTGGGGTATACCTACAGCATTTAATATTCATCGTCCAAAGATGAAATATATGGCAAAATATCAGATACATGGCGGATGAAATGAATCTATCTATCTTTGGATTTTGTCACAAAGTTACAATATAGCAAAATCTAAGAAGAAAAATTCATATTTTCATATCTTATGTTGTTGTTATGGTTGTTGGTTTGGTTCGTGTCAAAATCAGGAACGTTTTTTCTATCTAAAAGAACTTATATTTGATTAAAAAACTAACCTCTAATTTTATCAAAATCAACTTTTCATTTTAAACGCGCTTTGACGACAATTTATCGTTCTGTAGGCAATAGCAAATGTCGCAGCCTTTAGTCAGGACCTACTACAGGCTGTATTTTTAAATACCTAATCACTATTCACGGTTGAAGTTTGTGTATGGGTCTAAAAGACTGTGTGTACTTCGAGGGTAAAACAATAATTCAACAACAATTCGGCAATAAAATCGTTTTTCTAGATCTGCTGGAATCAGGCAAATATCCATGAAATATAATGTTTACTACAAATAGTTGTTGTTTCTTTTCAAAATAAAATAATTCGAAATAAATTTAATCAGTAATAACAACAAAACTCATTAAAAAGATATTAGAATGGACGTCTGCATGTAAACAAAATAAAAAAAAATATATAATAAAGAGAAAATTTGCCAAATTAAAAGATATTTCTTTAAGGAAAACAAAAATTAAATCAAATATTTAGTCAAAATCAAAGTTCAGTATTTATAATAAAAGAAAAAACAATTGAGAAAAAAAGCAACAAAAAAAATTTGCTAAAGACGCTGCGCAGTCTGGCAGGGAGTGCTAAAAAAGTAACGGCGCTGTATTGTGTAGAAAAAGTATTTCAGAGATTTCAACAAAAATAGCTCGAGCAAGTTAATTGTGGGCGATAGTGGACGAGACACACGAGCCAACCGATGGGTAATAAAAAAGTACAACAATTCTCTAGACACCGTTTAAATTTTCTTTCTGTAACAGAAAAAACATGGAATTTTTCAAGAGCTTGCAATAAATTTAAATCTGCCTACAGATAGGATATTTCACATTAATCGATCGTAAGTATACTCATATTTTTATGCATTTTAATGAAACTTTGACAGGTTTGTTTTTAAATAATTTTAATTTAAATTTTAGAATATAAAAAAATAATAAAATAAATTAGAAATCTTTTACATTTTAATGATACTTAACAAACGTATTTGTAATGCTTGCCAATTCAGCTCAAATTTAAGTTTGGCAAAATTTCGCATAAAATCGTAAATTACACTAAAACAAAAAAGTACATAAAATCAAAGAAAAAGTTCATTGTTTCAATGAATCATTCATTGAAATTAATTCAATGATTGGTTAATTGTGTTAACTTTAATGAAACTCTGTTCTTAAGTTGAAGAACAACTCCAGCACAAATGAACTGTTCATTAAATTGAAGGAACTTTTCATTGAAGCTATGAAAAATATTCATTCATTAATTTATAAGAATTTTTTTTTATATCAAAAAAAAATCTTTTCTTTAAATCAATGAAATATTTCTTAGTTTTAAAGAATATATTCATTGAATTGAAGAGTTCATTAACTCAAGGTACAGATACTTTGGCCTAAGGAATAAAGTTCATTATTTCGAAAAACTGGAACATTAAATTAAAGAAAAAAGTTCTTAAATTTAAAGAACTTATTCATTAAATGAAGCTATCCAATTTATTGTCCCAAAGAGCTGATATATTGAATTAAAGTAAAAAGTTCTTTAATTTTAAGAACTTTGAAATTATATTTAAGGGGCCACTCTGGAAAAAAAATTTATTTTTTTAATGTGTAGAAGGAAAAAATATACAGTCTAAAAACAAAATTAAGAACTAACACTCCGCACAGTGGTTTGATCCCATATAAAGATTGGAAAAAAATAGAATGAGTCGTCGCAGATCTTTGAAATTTGGTACATAAGTTGGAACTATCTCTATTAGAAGTTATTAAAATAAAATTCAAATTCGCCTACAACCACGCCTACCTCCCATATAACACAAAATTTTAAAATCCTTATTTTTTTTTCGTATTGAAGTTATATCAAAACAACTCCCTCAAGAATTTAAAATATATATGTAGATTAAAAATGTTGCCACGCCCATCTTCCATACTTTTTATACGATATTTGTAAAGCACTAAGAAGGTGTAGTCGTATACCAATAAAATTAAGTATATAATTTAAATATATTAAGTATATTTAAAATCCACTCAATGGAATAATTTCTTTAGCACAAGATATTTATTTAACTTAGCCACGTTTCATTTTTTAAAAGAATCGCTGTGTATTTCTTGCTGCGTTTAGCCATTTAACTTTAAACTTTCCAACAAAACTTCTCTGAACATCTTTTATCCTTAGCCTGCACACTTTTAATTTGTTTAAAATCTCACTTTTTAGCCATTCTTCGCGAAAAAAAGAAACGCGAAAGAAACACGAAGTTCTTCTATTGGCTTCTTCAAATCGCTTATTAAAGTGTCCAAGAAAGCGTTTTTGAATAACTTCGATCACTTACATTTCGACCGCCGACCGTAATGAAAAAGTTCAGAACTTAATTCCCTGAATGACACAGAAAATGAAGTCATTTTAGAATTATTTCTACAAATTTAAAACGCGATTGTTATTTTGTTAAAATAAAATTTATTCATTACTTTTTAATTGCTGTCACTTTGCTTTTAATAACAATCATTGAAATAATTAAAGCCTAAAAGTATGCACCTTTTTTTATTTGCATATAACATTGCTAATTTGTATTGAAATTCTTTTGACCTATGTCTGAATTTTTAAAAACTTTGTTCGCCGACTGCAAACATGTACCAACTTTTTTTATATACATTTAAAGAGGAAATCCCCAGATTTCATAATATCATAATGAGACGACCGAGGAAGACCGAGCTTAATTTATATTTTCCATAGAAAATAGAAAAAAATAAATGTTTTTATGAACCAATTATGATTATCTGATAATTTTTTAATTATTCTTTTAATCTACAAAATTTTTTTTTCGTTAGAATAATGGCGATAAGGTATACTTTTATAAGAAGTTACAATAATTTGCTAGTAACAAATTTTTGTTTACTCAAATACACTGTTGTCAAAGTTGCATGAAAATTTAAATCAATTTTTTACTTATATCCGCCTAATTTTTCCGAATTAAAAAAATAAAATTTTAAGGAAAGCATTAATGGTTTCCTCACAATTAAACATTTCTCTTTAAGTCTGCATGACCACATTATAAAAATAGAGTCGTCGGAAAATTTATTTTTTCCCGCCAAAATGCCACTGTGCGCCGGTACACAAACTCATCAGCAGTCTTCTGTGATTTCTGCAGTCCACTTACTTTAGAAGCTACTTAACGAAACATTCCAAAAAAATTGTTGGAACGTGCTATGAAATCGATAGAACAAGTAACCATCAACTTGTTAGCCATGTTATAAAGTTAGCCAAGAAATGCCGTGCTTTATTAGGTGAAATGTCATTTATTTAAGCATTTACTTTATATGGGTACTGGAGCATAAAGGCTTAAAAGGAATCGGAAAAGCTCGTTAGAAATGGTACCCTGGCTAAATCAGTGGTTTTCATATTCCGCCGGGTATCCCTTTACTGACTCTCAAGCTGTTGCTGAAAGATAATATCACATCGAAAGCTAACATTTTTTGGGTGAAACTTTTTACATGTAGAGCAGCAAAACTTATCGAATGCCCAACTCTCACCGGCACACAGGTGGCTGTCAACGCAGGCAATACTTGAACATGTTTTGAATTACTACTAAACACAAAATATCGCACGACATCTGTAGAAGCTGCAGGGACGAGAAAAAGTAGAAAGGAACTATCTTCCACCTTCTATTATGTTTCTATCCTGCGCTCGCCAGAAGACGACACACATATTTAGGCTCTTTATTCTTTCTTCCTTTTACGATAACCTGCCATCGACAAGCGTCAGGGGTCTTAATAGGTTTTATCAAAAGTTCGATGTGATTCCATTTAAAATTAAGTCCATGTATGCAGCGATATTACAATGAACCTGAGCGGTCTAAATGAGCTAGTGTATGCGGTCTAAGTGTGTCAAGCTAGTGTGTCAAGTCTTGAGTTTGAACGAAAAAGGGTACATAAGGAAAGGAAAGAGAACATACCTGAACGTACAGTCAAGTTTTTGACTTTATACTTTTGTTTTGTTATGGAGAAAATACGAAACACTTGATCAACTCTGGATCGGAGCAAGTTGAAGTGGCAAGTTTAATAGGGAATATCAAAAAATTGACCGTCAAATCTTGCCGAGTGTAAGCCGGACTTATATACATCGGTTTTCGCCTTCACCTTCCCTTATCTATATTCTGGATCTACATTTTGTCCGTCTGTGCTATATTCGTTATTATATCCATTACAAAAAATATATATATTACATATAGGCACTCAAAAAAGGCATGTATTAAATGCCTGCTTTTATGCAATGGCAAGACTTATTACTGCCTTCGCTCCTTCTTCTCCTCTTTATGCAATACTTTTTTCTGCTCAATTTGCTACACGTGCTTGCCTTGCTTTGAGTGTTTCATGATATTGAATTTTGCTGTATTCTGGAATTTCCGCAAGAACTACCTGTAACATTGAGCGCTCTCTTTGCTCTCTTTGCTTTGGGCTTGGAATGAGTATAAAAATTATGTTTGTGCATACTCATTGGTTTGTGGATCTACTCATTAGTATTGCCAGGTGTCGATGAAAAAATGCCCCTTTTTTGCATACAAAAGAATTGTTTTCGCCGTTTTTATGTTTTAGTTTTCACGCGTTTTCCCTCTTTTTTAAATTTATTAACAGAAGCTTTAAAAATAAAAGCAATTTTACGGACTTTAATTTAATATATCGTCGCTTGGATAAATTATTGTCGTATGTTACATTATATTTAAAAAAAAAAAATACGTAAAGAGCAAGTGCGAATAAACCTTTACTAAATTAATAAGGAGTAAACTTTAGCCAAATTTATATAAATATTTGGACAAAATATTAAAAATCAGCATAAAAATAGCAGCTTTCTGTGCAAAGAAATATAATACTATATTATAACATATATACTCATTTCATTATTATGGATATTAAAACATTCCGTTCATTTCGACATTGATGCAAAACATTTGAAAACAATTTTTATAAATCTTTAATTATTTCTTTTTTTTTTGCTAAGAGTTATGTTCTGAAAAGTGGCTAACTATCAATTGTTACCTAAAATTGTTCACCGGCCTCAATGGAATACTACGTATAGATTAAGTAATAATAAGTAATAAAAATGGTGAAAATGTAAAGCTAGTATTACATTTTCACCATTTTTATTACTATTTTCCCCGCCATTCCATTTTAGTCTAAAAATCCCGAAAAACGATAAAAATCCCGGCAGCTGGCAGCTCTGCTACTCATATTTCCTGGCAGAGCTCTTCGGATTTCCTCTGCCACTGAATGTTCTTTTATTCGAATCGCAGTTCTTGCTTTTTTTGTTTGCAATTGACGTTTGTTGTCATAAAAGTATTCGCAAAATGTAAGACTGTCTGATTAAAGAGAGAGAGAGAGATAGAGAGATAAAGTGAGAGGGAGAACGTGAGGTCTTAAGTGTTGCATTTAGTAGCAAGTAGTACCAAAATAATTTCATAACTAAACGTCAAATCATTTGGCATTTACATGCTGTGATGAAATTCTTAATAACTAATTACGTGGCATTAAAAATTGCAGAGTTTCAAAATGTTGCGAAATCCATAAACAATAAATCTAAAAAGCCGGTAACGCCCCGCCCCGTTCACGATATGAAAGAGAGAGCATTTGATTTAAGTTTAAGAGCACATGAGTGAGAGCTTTTTTGCTGTGCCTGATATTGCCAGATTTTTTTTTTCAAAAATTTTTTTTTTTTAAATAATGCTGTATTTTTAACAAAAAAACTGTAACTTCAAAAACTTTGAATAAAAAGGTTTTTTTACACATAAATATATAATAAAAACAATTTATTTAAAATAATATAAAATAAACTGACAAACAATTTGAATAATATTTTACGAAACAGAAAAAATTGTATTTAATATGGAACATTTATACCACATTAGTTTTAATGAAATTAAATTTCATTATTTTTCATGAAAATCAAATTTCGTTAATTGATTTGTCAATTTTTTCAAACATTTTGTTCAGTACTTTAAATATAATGCAATCTGAATAAGTTTTTTTTTTAAGCGAAGCTTTTTACGCCTCGTTCTATGATTTACTTTAGTGAAATCTGAACAACTTTCGACAGATTTTTTCTTAGACATTTATGGTCTCTTTCCTGCTTGTGCTTATTACAACAAGAAAATTTAAAACTTTTATATTTAATACCTATATTAAAAATATTTTTTCGCCGGCCGCGGGATTGAACTCATACCTTCTGATTAAGAGTTCTAGATACAGTTGTGGATTCCATGTTAAGTATAACAGAGCTATGCTGCAACTGATCGTCGCAATATATCAATAGATAGACGACTGTGTATTGGCTTTTCTACAACAACTAACAAAAATTTGCTTCTGCTTGCCAGAAGATGTCACCTGCATCGTTGTGTTTTGTTTTTTGTTAATGTGAATGTGCGAAGGAAAACACCGATGCTAGTGACATCTTGTAGCACATAGATGCAAATTTGTGATAGTTTTTGTAAGATAGTCAATACACAATCATTTATCTATTAATAGATACTGATGCTATGCAGCAAAATAGCTTCTATTTTACTTAATATTGAATCAACAGCTCTGCGTAACAAAGGCTTTTTGGATTGGTGGATAGTGTAATGAACACTTAATCAAAGGGTACGGATTCGATCCCCACGGCGGGTGAAGAATTGTTGTTTAATAATTTGATATTAAATTTTCTTGTTGTGATAGACGCAAGCAAAAAGAAACATCAATTCTAATATAAGAAAAAAAGGATCGGAATACCAAAAGGTAATAAAATTTAATGGTGTGCATATTACCATGTGTACTTTGGTACTTTGTGGGTACTTTGGACGGATGAGTTCATTATTAGGCTGAAATTCTATATTATATTATATTCTATATATTCTTATAGTATGGTGTATGTGTAGCGAAGCCCTAGCGAAGAGCTTTCATATAAGTGCACTCTACCAACTGTTAAGTTAATAGAAAGAGGTTTAATGGTTTGGGGATGCTTAGTGGCGAATAAGCACAGGAGTATTGTTATCCCAAAAGGAAAGTAACAGCCGCAGTGTACTTTAAAATTCTAGAGGAGACTGCAGTACCAAAAAGTAGACGTCTTATAGGGTAACATTTCATTCTGCTACAAAATAATGCACCTATCCCCACTGCCAAATTGATAGAAAATTACCTCATGAGAGAAAATATAAATGTCTTAAAGTGGCCACGGCAGAACCGAGGCGGAATTGAAAATACGCATTGCGCAGGACAAGCCTCAAAACTCGGTGGATTTGAGCGAGTGCATTTTCCAAAATTGAACAAATTTCCCTAAGGATCAATCCTTGAAGCTTGTAAACTTAATGACACATAGACTTGGCAAAATGGCTGCCAACAACTTTGGGTATTGTGGATTTTAAAGGATGAACAACTTACTTTTGCCACATTAATTGCTATGATATCGTGTAGTTTCTTTTTGAAAACTAGAAATTAGTTTATTTTTGTTATAAATTCTATTTTAGTTTAAGATATTAAAGTATAAATTTTCCTTTAAGAATATAAAAACCTTCATGCCATGGCAGAATTATAAGGTAGGGCCGCTTGGCTTAGTGCCCTCACGCGTCAACGAAGAGTGGATATTGAAAAGGTTGGTTAGTTGTCAAAACGACGAATTTTGACAACAAAGTGCGGTCGCGGGTATTAGATTTGTGATAATTTGAGTGAAAATATTATAAAAAAAAGTGTAATAAAAACTATAAAATGTGAAAGAAGTGCAAAAAAAAACCTGTAACAGTTTTAACCTAAAAACAACTGCGAAACGTGAGCATAAAGAAATTCACGATGAACAGCTGATTTTGACATCTAGCCCGCTTTATTCTGCTTTCTACTTCATTCCTCTCCGAGTCGGCCCTACCTTATAATTCTGCCATGCTTCATACAACACTACAAAAAATTATTTGCAAACATCTTTTGGAAACTTGTTTTTGACAACATATTCCTTCCACCTACTGTATGTTACTGCGAAATAGCTTCGCTTCTCTCGTGTGTCCAACGACGCAGCTTTGTTTTTTTGTTTTTTATGTTCTTTTAATTTAATTTTTATAATCAACGTATTTTTCCAAATCTGAAATATTTAAAAAACTGTCATTTGCACCAGGGATAATTTTAAAAAATGTGCGCTTGCCTTAAAACCTGTATTTTACAGTTTTAACTGTAAATATGGCAATACTACTAGCTGTGCTTTTTGTGCTATGTTTTTGAAGAGAACACTTATTTGACTCAGCGAAATACATGCGTTAAAGAGAGCGAAGAGAGCGAAGAGAAAATTAGTTTGTTTACCTATTGTTGTTGTTGTGCTTAAGCAAAATTGCCGCTGAAAGCGACTGTACTTCTTTATTTTATTATTATTATTATCCTCTGCTACTGCTGCTGCTGCTTATTCGTAAATTTGTGTATATTGTATTTATACCTCTTATTTTGGGCTCGTTTTTTTTTGTTTTCTAGACATGCAGAAAATTTTGCTTTATTGCCAATTTTTTTATGTTTACCTTTAATCTTGTCTCTTCTTTTGTTGTTGTTAGAATGTTTTTTATGCGGCTTTTATTTATTTTGTTTTTTTATTTTGTTTTTGCTTTATTTGCAGATTTGCTGTTTTTTGCCGCAGAATTTACTACGTTTTTGATTACTTTTTGAATTAGTACTTAATTTTTTCGCAACTTCTTTTTTAATAATTTTGCATTTAAATATTTAATTTTAAGCTTAAATTGTTTTTTTACGAATTAAAGTCAAAATAAATGTACGTAAAATTAAGTTGATCATATTATATTTTATATTTTTGTACTTTTAATGCTTATTTCAAAGATTTGTAAAAGAAAATTTTATTTTAATAAATTCTGACATCCCACCACATCTCCACTACTGCCTGTTACTGCCAGCTACTAAATTTTAAGACACCATTTTTGTAACGGTAAGTGTCTAAAGCAGAGATATCTATAAAATTAATTGAGAAAACTACTTGTTGGTTTTTTAACATATAATTATATTTTAGTATTGATAATTGTAGAAATTTGCAAATATATTAAGAATTTTATGTTACGCCATTTGTTTTTTATGGTGGTCGTTATAACTTGACGAACTCAAACTTTAAGTTAGATCTTTTTACAGCCACCATAAAAGCATTTAATACGATACTATTACGCTGCTTGAGACGATAGATTGATATTCAGAATTGTGCTTACTTTAAATAATCTTTCAATAAAATACTTTTCGGTTACCTACTACGTAATTTAACAACTACTAAGTTGCAAATTACTTACACTATATTTTTTCTTGTAATTTTCTTTCAATATTCTTGTTGTTCGGCCGCGAAGTGGCAAAGTTCTTTTTCACACTTGTGACGTTCTCTAGTAATACATATGCATTAAAAAATAAATAATAAATTGCAATGGGTAAACAATGCCAACTTGAACGACATCAACAACAACAACAATAGCATGTTGGAATAGTCCAACACAGTGTAAGTTCGTATATATGTATGTCTATAAATAATAACAGTATTTAATAGTTAGAAGCTGGCGTCACGCAGTAAAACTGCAATGAAAGTCAGAAAAAAAGTAAGAGTATGTAAAAAAAAAGGCGCGAAGGTGTAGTGTAAATATTATACAAATAACAACAACTACAACAAATAGAAAAACTTGCTCACAAATAAAGAGAATGGCTAACTCACTTTGCACTTAAAAAAAAAGAATTACAGTAAATTCTGCAATTAATTTATACTTAGAGAATTGAAGTAATTTTTATTATACAAAAAGATAAGTTTCAGTAATCAGTACAAAGTAAGGTTAATCGGCGTTTTAAATAAAGGGTGGTTAAATTTTAAGGGTCCATGTTGATTTTGAATAAAACACAAATTATTTAGGAAATTATTGTCATTTCTTTTTATTATGATAATATTGGTATGATTCAATTACCGCCGCGACCTCGACGCCACACCTCTATCCGATGGTCCAAATTTTCGATGACGCTGAGGCATAAGTGAGGTTCTATGCCGTTATATTATCCGAATTATCTCATCCTTTAGCTCTTGAATTGTTGCTGGCTTATCGACGTACACTTTTCTTTCAAATAATCTCAAAGAAAGAAGTCCAACGGTGTCAAATCACATGATCTTGGCGGCCAATTGACATCGCCACCACGCGAGATAACACGGCTATTTAATTTGTCGCGCAAAAGAGCCATTGTTTCGTTAGCTGTGTGGCAAGTGGCACCGTCCTGTTGAAACCGCATATCGTCCACATCCATATCTTCCAATTCTGGCCATAAAAAGTTCGTTATCATCTCACGATAGCGAACACCATTCACAGTAACTGCCTGACCGGCCTCATTTTGGAAAAAATACGGCCCGATGATGCCGCCAGCCCATAAACCGCACCAAACAGTCACTCTTTGTGGGTGCGACACTCACTCTTGGATTATCATTCGCCCAAATGCGGCAATTCTGCTTATTGTCGAATCCACTGAGGTGAAAATGTGCCTCATCACTCAAGATGATTTTCTTCAAAAATTGATCATCCACTGTTGCCATTTCTTGGCACCATTCTGACCATTGAAGACGCTTGAAATGGTCAAGAGGCTTTAGTTCTTGTAAGCGTGTAAATGCAAGTCTTTATGCATAATGCTCATCAACGACGAGCGTGAGAGGTGCAATTGTTGAGCACGACGACGAGTTGAGGTGGACGGCTCTTTAGCCACACTATCGCGAACAGCAGCAATGTTTGCTGCAGTTCGAGCTGAACGAGCATGCACTGGTGTTTTCACATCTCCTACAGACCCGATTTGCTCAAATTTTTGCACGATTTTTCCAATTGTAGTCACATTTAGACGATTAAATTGACCGAAAAAATCACCAAGTGCACGATATGCATTTTGATTTGAACGCCCATTTTTTCATAATAAGCCTGAATCATTTTAACGCTTTGCTCGATTGTGTATCTTTCCATGGTTCAAATTGAGTTAGTCTGAAATTGAGAAATGTCAAATGAAATGCAGAAAAAACTTGATGTTTAGGTGTGGTTCACATTCAACATCGGCCCTTAAAATTTAACCACCCTTTAGAAATAAACGCTTGAGTATCCAGTACTAAAAATCTTGTTTGCAAGATGATGAAAATTTTTTTAAAAACTTTCCAGTGAAACAAAAGTGTCTTTTTTGAATTCATTTATGCACCTTTTCTAGTCGAAGTTTTTTTTTGGCACTCAGAAATTTTTAAAAAATACGCCGCACAGTGAAAGAAAAGGCGGGTTGTTTTGGTTTTCGGTGGTCAAAAATCAATATCTTCTAAATGAATAGAAATTTTTTTAACCCCGTTTTTTTTAAATTAAAAACCTACACTCTAATATGAGCTACTGTTTTAGTTTCTACGATTTTTCTTATGTTTTTCTTTTGTTTGTGTGGAAAATTGATTTTTTGAAGGCTCGAAAATAATGGCTGAAAATCATTTTAATCAATTGGCACTTAAATGAAGTGACTAGAAGTTTGTCCCATTCTCTTAGTTTACCCATTTTATAGTTAAAATGTTCGGTGTTGCAGTTTGTGAGTTAAATTAAGGAAAGATCGTTCATTCTACTGAAATGTTGACATATTAAAATCCATACAATTGTATGTCAGTTAATTGTAAAAACTTCAAAATTGGTCTAATAATAGCCGTGTTGTGATAGGAAACAATCCGTAAAAACTTGGATATTTTTGGACTTTTTTAATTTCTTGCAGATAACTCAAAACCGTTCATTCAACAAAAAATAATATTTACAAATTAAATAGCATAAAATCCAGCCAATTTAAAGAAAAAGCGAATATATCAAATGTCAAAATTTGTGATCTCCTAATTTTTCCATACTAACTCATAAAATTGGCTCAATTTTTTCCAGTTTTTCTTAAAAATAGTTGGAAATCATTTGAATCTAAAAAGAAGAAATTTGAAATTTGTTGTTTAATTTTTTTCGATTTTTCGAGTTAAATGGCGCCAAGACCATTCATACCAGAGAAGGAAAAAAAAAGTTATATGACAAATTAAAAACCATACAATTTTACTTTAGATAAGTCCCACGAGTTGAAAATTGCTCCAATAATATTCGATTTATAATCGGAAACAATCTGTAAAATCTTCGAAATTTTCTGATTACTTTTCTTTTTTGAAAATAACTCATAAGTCGTTCATTCTTTAAAAAAAATATATATATTTTGATTAATTAAGGAGTATACAATATTGCATCGAGACATTATCATAATAAAATTATAATTAAAAGAATAAGCTGGTCATCTAAATCCTAAAATGAAGACTTTTTTCCATTTTTTCCAAGCAGACTCATAAAATCGGTTCAGTTTCTTCCAACTATCCTGAAAAAAACTGGAAATCATTCTAACGACTTCATTAGCTCTTTAATAAAAAGATTTGAAGTTTATCCTATAGTCTTCAAATTGTCAATGGGGGTTTTTATTAACAGAAAAATTTTTTGTACCCATTGATTCCCGAATCATAAGCACCACGAATGCTACACTGTCACCGGGCGTGACAAAATCGACTTTTAAGAGGTGTATTGGAACTTAAGTTCCTGAATATATATATATTAGATGATCAAAACCAGCCTCAAAAAAAAAAAAAAATGTTGACTGCTGGCCTGGATTGAAAGCCTTTTTATTGGACCTTGAATGTAGTTATTTATAAAAGCGACTTTTAAGGCTGCGGACAGAGTGAAAGCAGATGCAGACAGGCAAGCAGATTAGATCAGAAAACACATTAGAGCAAAAGAGATGCCTTGGTTACTTTATTACTCTAATGTGAAGTCTGCCTGCCTGTCTGCATCTGGATCTACTCTGACCGCAGCCTAAGAGGTATATTGGCACTAAGCTCCTTGACCATATATTTTTGATGATCAAAACCACCCTCAAGAAAAATTTTGACAGGGTCTGGATTGAAAGCGTTTTTATTGGGCTTTAAAGCTTACGCTGATAGTGCTTATAGTGTGCGATTTTAGCTTTCAGATCAAAGTAGCTTTAATGAGCTGATGTTATTTATTTCGCACTTTCTTTGTGTGGCAGAAATAGAGAAAGTAGTATAGCATAACATTAGGGAGGTTCAGGCGATACAGCATGCTGTCAAACATTGCGTGATGACCTTTAAATAAAAAAATTTTTGATTGCAAGATAACATGTTGTCAGTCTGCTGTATCGAGTGCTCGAAAGATCCAATTTTTTAGTTTCTACGGTGCCGTACAGCAAGGTTTGACAGCATGCTGTATTGTCTGAACCCACCTGACCCATCTGAACCCATCTGAATGAAACAAGAATGCTAACTGTATGAAAAAGCGGGACAGAGATGTATGCGCTGAAAACCATTTAGCAAGTAGCTTTAAGCTCGTAATCTGCTTGCACTAAGTATTACATTGAGCGACATTCTGCTGTACGCGAGCAAAGAGGTTTCTCTGTAAAACCATGCCTTTCTTATGCCGTGGTTATGCTAGGCAATCATGTTTGCTGATTTTTTTTTTGTTAGTGTTTTACGCTATGAAATGAAGAAATAAGCTTTTCTCTCATACGCGTAAAACACTAACAACAAAAAAGCTCATGGCACTTTTTATTTATCTTAAAAAATTGCCAATATTGTGTTTTCTTTGCCATGGAAGAAAATTAAATTTATCGTACTTATTTACAAGTGTAAATAATGCGATAGCGCTAAGCAGAGAAAGATTAAATGAGGTGAATAATACGCAAACTTTGCACTGCATGAGCTTGCAAAATTTTGCTGTGCTTTAAACATTTTTCTTCTCCTTCTTTTTGTTTGCTAAAAATAAAACTTGAAAAACTATTTGCAAACATTTATCTATTTAGTTTTGTTAACATTTTTGTGAGAATATAAATGCGAGGGAGTGAAAGAGAGAAAAAAAGCACAATGATACAACTCGATGTAAATAGTAAGTTTGTTATAAGCAGCTGTCAGCAACATTGTTGCACTGAATGTTTACAACGGAAATTTGTTTAATGCATATATCAAGTCCAGCGACTCGGGAAAATAAAACTAAAAATATTGTACATGCAAAATGCAGTTATTGGAAATAAATGACTTCATAGAATTAATTAATTACCACTTTATATATTCAAAAACTTAAAACAATTTTGAACAGACTTTTATTTTCAGAATTTTCACATATTGAAATAACTTGTTTCAATTTTAAGTTTCAATCGTAAAATTGCTGCACTTAAGAAAAATCGATAAACTGATACATTTTTTTAGCAAACTTATGAGAACTGCAAATGATTGCTTAATTTCATGCATTAAGAGTTTTGATATAATTGAGCGATTTATTAAATTTTAATATAGTTAATCGTTATTAAAACAATTTTTTATCGATTATTTCCAAACAGTAACTCGAAATTTTGAAATTTTTCTTTTTAATAAGAAGCATATTATTGATAAATTGAGAAATATTGCTTAATTTTTCGATAAATTTTGCGTTCATAAAAAATTTTATTAAAAAATGTACTAATAAATAAATAATTTCGCTTAAGTAGTTATTGATTTTTGTAGTTTAAACGAAAAATTTTTGTAGTTTACAAATTTTTACTTGTTAAAACTATTTTACAATACTTCGATTAATATACTTTGAGAAATACTTCGATTGATTAACTTTGATAATTGTGGAAATCTCATTGAATTTTTAAATATTTTACTCAACAAGTTGGTTACCCATTAATCGATAGATTTTTAGATTAACTTGAAGTAAATCGTTTTTAAAACGCTTTGACTTATTTGGAATTATTGAGAAAATTTGTCGATGAAAAGTATTAATTATATATATTATATAGTTTGCCATAAAATTATCGATAGATTTTACAGGTTTCTAACACCAAATGCAACCTTTTACACTTTAAATTCAACTAATAACAAATCAAATGGAAACTTTCACACTTCAAATGCAATTTTTATTAAGACTCAATTTCACTTTTTTAACAATGTTTTGACTTGAAAAAAAAATTTGAATTTTTGAAGTCTAAAAGATTAATTTTTAAGTAAAAGAAGCCTGTAATTGTTTCACAATTCTTCCTTAGGTTCGAATATTTTCTGAAAAATAATAATAATCACTGATAAATATCTTAGCAATAATTAAAAACAATTGTTGATAACTTCTTATGAATCCATAAATGTTTTGATATTTTTTTTAAATTATGAAAAACTATTGATTTTTATGCTTAATGCAACAGTATTCACAGTATAAATAAAAAAATGTATCAAAGTTTTTGTTCAATTCGTTATACACGATCGAAGTTTTGAGAAAGCTTAGAGTTTTATCTATATCTATATCTATATCTATATCTATATCTATATCTATATCTATATCTATATCTATATCTATATCTATATCTATATCTATATCTATATCTATATCTATATCTATATCTATATCTATATCTATATCTATATCTATCTATCTATATCTATCTATCTATCTATATCTATATCTATATCTATATCTATATCTATATCTATATCTATATCTATATCTATATCTATATCTATATCTATATCTATATCTATATCTATATCTATATCTATATCTATATCTATATCTATATCTTTATCTATATCTATATCTATATCTATATCTATATCTATATCTATATCTATATCTATATCTATATCTATATCTATATCTTTATCTATATCTACAGTCAGGGACTAAAGTTTAAATACATCTCTCAAAAGTCGGATTTATAAATAAAGAAGCATTGTTACTCAAATGTAAGTATGTAGTTTATTTATGTTTAAATAAAAAGCAATAACGGAAACAAAAAAAATTCAATGTATCACATAGATATTTACCAATTCATTAAAAACGTAAAAAACGAGTAGACAAATGTTTAAATACAGTATAAGAAATAATTTCATTTGCTGATTTAGTTATATTAAAAAATAAATTAATATTTTGTTGGTCCTCCACGAGCTTCAATGACTGCCTTCAAATGACGTGGCATAGATAGAACCAAATTTTCTGATTTGGATGGTGTGATTTCTGACCACGCTTTTTTTAAAGCTTCTTTAAGGGATTCTTTGGTCTTTGATTCTGCATGGTTAATTTTCCGTGCCAATAGTTCCCAAGCGTGCTCAATTGGATTTAAATCCGGAGATTGGGGAGGACTACAAAGCTGACGGGGGGCATAATACAATAACCAATCTTTAACCAAATGCGCGGTGTGCTTAGGGTCATTATCCTGTTGAAATATCCAACTTCTTCCTAGACCCAATTCATCGACGGAAGGCTGCAAATGTTGTTGTAATATACTCTTATATACGTGTCTGTCCATTATACCATCAATAAAGGCTAAATGTCCCACACCAGCTGCTCCAATCGCTCCCCAAACCATCACACTACCGCCACCATGCTTAACTGTTGGAATTAAGTTTTTGGTTTGAAGTGCTGTACCGGGCTTGCGCCAAATTTTTGCGCGACCATCGCTTCCAAAAATATTGAACTTAGATTCATCCGTAAATAGCACTCTCCTCCAGAATTCGTCATCCATATCCTTGTACTTGTTCGCAAAATCCATACGAAGCTGTCTATTTTTTTCAGATATAAGAGGTTTCTTACGTGGAACTCTGCTTCGGTAGCCCTTGTCCCGTAAAGCTCTTTGCACAGTTTTTGGATGCACATGTTTTCCTGATATGGCAGCAATACTATCAGCTAGCTTTGGCGCACTGATTTTTGGATTTTTGTCCACTTTTTTTAGAATGTGGCTCACATCTCGGCGAGAAAGTTTTTTTGGTCGCCCAGTTCTGGGCCTATTTTCCACGGTTTTGTATGTTTTGTATTTTCTAATAATGTTTTGCACACTTGCACACGACAAATTCAAGACTTTGCCTATATCTCGATAGGATTTGCCTTCCTTATAATGCTTAATTATTAAATCCTTCACACTAGAATCGATTTGTTTTCCTTTGCCCATTATTATGTTTTAAAGGCATCCGACAACGATCAAATCACGAGTTATACTGAATAAAAACGCGTAAGTGAAAAATTAAACATACCTAACGGTATTTTTTTCCGACGAAATTGAAAAAGAACATGGAACGGAATTTGTTTTTGAATTGTATTTAAACTTTTTCCCAACGTATTTTTTCGTTTCTGGCAAATGTACAGTTATCAATGCAACATAGCGCAAATTTAAGTTATTGCTGTTGTTTACAGATGTACTGAAAAAAAACTGCATAACCAATTTTTTTTTAAAATTGTTTGTTTTATTAAAATGAAAGATTTGTGGGGTGTATTTAAACTTTAGTCCGTCACTGTATATCTATATCTATATAGATCATATATATCATATATAAAATTGAAGTGTACATTTTTGTTTCCAGGTAAACTCCAAAAGTACTTGGTCGATTTTTATGAAATAAGTCTTAAAATATCATATTTGTGCTGCAGCACAGCATAGGGGTATTTTTATTTCGAAATTTTGGGAAGAAGTATGTTTAATTAAAGTGTTAAGTTTTTCTAAGAAATCATCCCCGATGCCACGAATTGCTTGATCGTTTTCTTTTGACTTGCTCGTGTTGCGAGAATTTCATTGCACTCCATGTTGTTCTCTTTCCTTCTCTTCATTTCTTCTGCTTAGCTGGCACAGCACAATATAAAAAACAGATGAGCCACGCACAAGGCGAAAAGAGAGATACATATAAATGCAGTGATAGGCTGCAAGACAATACAAAAGAAAACATTTTTTTCATTTCGTTTGACACGCATTTTCTTCAGAGCTTATGTCACACGGTGATCGTTTGAACGGCGTTCAAAATTTTTTTTAGAGTAAAAAAGTGTGATACTGCTCTTTATTGATAAGAAAAAAACGTCCGTGGCGAAGCCACTGACCACTGTGACCTGCTAGGCTTATTATGCAATTGATAATGGCGGTATTAAAATGTTTGTATTTTTTCCATTCGAACTGGAGTTAAGCTATTTTTGTGTGGATCAAAAAAAAATCATCAATTAATTAATTCTCTGAATTTCGAAAATTGCAAATACCTTGATATCGATAGTATAAAATTTGGCTGTATTTATCGATATAATTTATCGATACTATTTTTTTAATCGATGTACATTATTTTTTGTTAATCTGAAGTGTAAATCAGAAAAAAACCCCGCTTAAAATGCTAATCCTAAAACCTTAGTAAGTATCTTAAACTTCCAGAAATCGATAACTTCTCAAACTTAAATGTGACGTTTTTCTGGGACTTTTCTGTATATTGATTGACTAAAATATAGTTTACTGGTAATAATAAGCTTCCTGATTTTTATCATAGCTGTTTGGTGCGTATTAATTTTTTGGTTTTTTATTTTTTATTCAAAAATTTTTTTTTAAAACATTTTTTTATTATATATTTTTGATTGGCTACGGCCTTGTTCAAATAATTTTTACAAACTGCCAAAATTTTTTAATTTCTTACTGTTTTTATTGAAAATTTGTCTGATAGATAAGTTGTAAATATAAGTCGTTGATATATATATCGTTAATATGAGAAGGAAAAAAATAAAGTTAAAAACTATAAGTATTGTAATGATGTTACAATTTTTTTACTGCATATACTGCAGAACTTTATTTTTTATCAAGTTTTTTTGTCTTTAAGGTAATAAAATTTTTATAGGGCGTTTATACTTTTTTTTGTTATTTCTTTCTGAATATAAAAAACTTTCATATTTTTTCTTTTCTTTTTACATTTTTGCAACTTGCAATGTAGTTTTGTAACTTTTTTTTATTTTTTTTCTGACAAAAAGTAATTCGAAACCCTACCATTTCACTCGTTTGCCACTTTGTTGAAGGGGTGTCCGTTTAAAAACTTTGTTACTAGATTGAGGTAGGTTTTTTGAACACTTTGTTTTGTTATTCTTATTATTGTTTATGTTTATTTTCTACATACTTCGATTTTTTTTCTTCCAATGAGGTCATAAGTTCAATAAACTTGAAGCTGTTGACACTTTCGTTCTCTGAAAGTTCGTTGCTGTTGTTTTTTTTTTTTTTGTTTTGTTTTGCTTTGCTATATTATAATTTTAGTTTTTGCTGATTCTTAACTAAAAACGGCAAACAAAAAATTGTGGTTGAAAATTATCTACCCGCATTAAAGTAGAGGCAATCGTATTTAGGGTTTCTTAAGAACGTTGTTTTTTTTTGTAACTTGAGCAGCTGGCAAATCGAGCCAAAAGAATTATACATATACATACATATTTTATGAATATATAGTATTATCCTATCGAAAACTATGAATTAATCTGCAAATTATTTTTATCAATATTACTACCTATCATTTAAATCCAACCAGTCCCGTAGCCAAAATTCTCAAAAGAGCAGGGTTTCGATTTTTTCAGCTGACGAATCGTTTTCACTAAAAAAAAAACTCATTGTAATATTAGGAAATTAAGGTTTTAGAAAATTTGATAATTTCTTCAGTCGTGAATTACAGTATTAAACTATTTTTGCACAATAAAAAATTATTTTTAAAATGCCCAAGCTTTAGAAATTTTATTGTTAATTTTTCTTATAAAAATTTGATGCCATGACTAAAAATAAATTAGTACGTTTATTACCCACAGAGTAGTATGTACAGTGTCGTGGCTCCATATTGCCGCAGAATCACGAAATTTCTGGAAAATAAGTCTTTCGACAAAAGAACCATTCACACAAAATTTTGTTGAAATGGGATGAATGAAAAGGTCACCTCCCATATAACCGAAATCGGTAATTTGCTGTATTTCCCCAAAAAATTATCCCAGAACAATAAAAATTTGCATACATAATTTTTTTGTCACAGAAAATAGTTAGTATAAAAATGAACCAAACTGCTTGACTAACATGCTCACCTCCCATATAATCGAAATCAGTAATCTGGTATATTTCCCCAAAAGCTTTTTCCAATAAAATCAATACATTTTAGTACGCAAAACAGCTTTATAGCAGAAAATAGTTGGTGTAAAAATAAACCAAACCGGCTGACTAATACACCTAATACATCGCATATAACCATTGCCAGCATTGGGTAATCTGGTACATTTCCCCAAAAAATTATTTTAGATCAATCAAATTTTACACCCATCATTATTTTATTGCAAGAAAAAGTTGGTGTAAAAATAAATCAAATCTGATGACTAATACGTCTTCCACCCATATAAGCGAAATCGGTAATATGGTATATTTTTCCAAAAAATGATTCCAGAACAATAAAAATTTGCAGACACAGTTTTTTTGTCACAGAAAATAATTGATGTAAAAATCAACTAAATTGGTTGATTAACACGCTTACTTCCCATAAAACCGAAATTGGTAATCTGGTATATTTCGCCAAAAAATTATCCCAAATCAATAAAATTTGGTTCGAAAAATTATTTTATAGTAAGAAATAGTTGGTGTAAAAATAAACAAAATCGGCCGACTTATACGCCTACGTCCCATATAACCCAAATCGGTAATCTGGTATTTTCCCCAAAAAATTTTCCTAGATCCACAAAATTTGATATGCGTAATTATTTTATAGCAAGAAATAGTTTTCTACCCAATATGTTCTACCCAAAAATACCCAATATGTATTTTTGTCAAGTATTATAAAATACAGTCAAATTTTTTATTTTTAGAGATATGTTTATGTTTTTGATGTCATTGAAAAAAAGAATTGAATATATTACAAAAATGATCATAAAAAGAATCTCATCAAATTCTGAGAAGTTTGCACTCAAAATTGAAATTTAGTAGTTTCAACCGATTGATTGCATCTTCACACGAGCACAGCTCGGCAACAGTTAAGTCGGTGGAGTTTGTTGATACACCGTTAGAAAGCTGATTTTCTTGCCTTTGCAATGAACTATAAAAATAGATTATTCTGCTAGAAACAATAACGTGAATCAAAGTCGTGAAATATTAATTAACCCCAGTAACCCAGTAGCTCCAAAGAATGTGAAAATATACCACCCTCCCCACCCTTCCATACGATTTTTTGCTCAGCTCGACATAACCTTTCACCTCCATAAATAGTTGCACTCAGTTGCGCGACACCCTGTATATTCATGTATATGGGCAATGCTTCCTAGATGTATTTGACTTTATACCGACTGTGGGGGCTGTTAGTCCCTTCGAATAGGTCTGGCTTCTTAAACATTGACTGAAAATGTTTTTTTGAACATAATATATAAATCCCAGACTTTATACTTTAACGTTGGTAAGTCCGTTTACTGCGCACCTTTATACCTGTGTAAGTCCCTCTTAGTTAGGATTTGTAGGCCCCCTACATTGTAACCTATCGTAATAAGAATACACACACGAAATTTCAGCCTTTATACTTAGACGTATGTCTGGAAGACACTGGATCTCACTCTAGGAGAGAGATTTAGTATAAGGCGTAGACATCTCATTAGGCAGTGAATGAGACATATTTGAAGTGAAGTTTTAAGTTTCAAAAAGGTGTGTTCATAATGGATGCCGCATTCGCTAACAATAGAACAAGAACACATTCGAATGAATCTTTCTCAGAAACATTTAAAAAGGTGGATAAAAAGTATTTTCTATGTCGATTAATCACTGAATAAAACTTGAGTCTACCACCATGATTCTGAATGAAAATAAGAAGCTAAAGTGTGGTTTGAACCTGATACTTCGGCTCCTAAACGAGTTTGTGTTCAAAAATCTGCAAAAAAGAATGCAAAAGGGATTTTGTTGGTGGATTTACTTCCAAAGTGGAAAAACAATTAATTCTGAATATTATTGCAACCTTTTGGATCAGTTCGTCGACGCAAAAGATTCGTGAAAAAAGACTCGGCTTGCAGCACCTACTCACAAAAGTCGAAAAACATCGCTAAAATCAGTGAATTAAAGTACGAATTGTTGGAACATCCACCCTATTCACCAGACCTAGTTCCCTCTTACATCTGGCTGTTCTCACATCTCAAAAAAATTCATACGTGTTAAACGATTTTCATGAAACAAAAACGGGAAATCAGCTACAGAAGGGTATTTTGGAGACTTTCCGAAAGGCAACTACAGCGATGGGATCCATAAATAAGAGGACCATGGGAACCAGTGTATTGAACTTCTAGGAGAATATAAGGAATAATAAAAAGCATTTCAAGACATAAAATTATGGTTTTTTATTTCTATTTTGGAAACGTATTGAACAATCTGGTATTTTCTGGATTATATACTTATAAACTTTCATAAATATATAAAAATATATATTCATTAAAACACATATTTTTTATGTGTAAAGTTTGTAAAGTGCATGATGAAAAATGGCAAGCTATTATTCTACAATTTATAGAATTATAATTTTTCGGGGTGCAATTTTTTGTATAATATTTTCAGAGACTTTTATTATTATTATTATTTTCGGATATCAGAAAGTTTTTGGGCATTGAAAGTCATAGTTGAAAATGGTACTTATAGTTAACTCAAATAAAATGATTGTGAACTTTATAAGTAAAATTAAACTTTCATTTGGCCAAATAATTTTTTATTGTTTAAGCGAATTTTTTTCAAATTTTTATTGAAAATGATAACTTTTGTTTCTGCAAAGTAAATTTACATCATTATCTCAATGTTTGTAAATAAGATTTTGTAATATCATATATAAAAGTTTCATTTGTATTATTTGTACATACTTTCTGGACTCTATGGGGAGTCCGCCCCCTCCCCTCCCCCTTATCCCCTTTTTATAACGGGCTTTTAAAATTATTTTGAAAAATACTTAAGTTTTCTTTGCATTGCTTCAATAATATTGATTCTTATCAAACTAGATTTTTGATTTCGTATATTTCGTTCATTCTCTAAGTCGTACTTCTTTGTTTTCTCTTATAACGTGCAATTTATTAAATAATAATCGTATTGTTGTTGTCTATTCTCAATTGTTTAAAAAAGAAAAAAACTCGTATTTCACAATAATGCAAAATATATATTGACAACATTTTGCATCTCTTTTCCGTTGCAGCAAATAGCAATTCATTGTTTTTGTTTTGATTTCGTTGTTGTTTTTGTACAGAATTAACAAACTTGATGCAATTTGTGTTTGTTGTTATTATTATTGTTATTATTGTGAAATTTCATTTCATTGTTTTGCTTCTGCTCTTTGCTCTGTGTTTACGAACTTTTGCACTGTCTGCCGTCGTTGTTATACAAACGTTTTTTTCGTGAATGGAACGCAGTCAGTGCGGCAAATGCAACAACTTGAATGAGTTGTCGTTGAAGCCAAAAAGGTCGAAAGTGCTAAAATAAAGTGTTGTTCATAATCTTAGTAAAATTTCAAAGTTCTGTAAATTTCACAAATATATTCAAGTGCTTAAATTCGCAGACGTTAGAAGAAAAAAAACAAAAAAAAAACTTGGGTGAGTGTTACGATAAAGTGTTAAAATTGTGCACATTTGAAAAAAAAACCTCAAGGCTGTTTGTTAATAAGTAATGAGCTGTACTTCAAAACATTGACAATAAAACTTAAAAAAAAAATGCAAAGGTTATCAATATTGACAATGGGTTAACTTTTATTATTATCAAACTATATCGCCCACTTTAAATTTTTTTTTTTCGAAATTGCATTGTTATCATTGGGTATTTTTTTTGTTTTAAATTTCTTATCTACTTGTATTAGTATTGACTGATTAATTTAAAATTTATAGGAAGCTGTGAGTTATCGAATTTCAAATGATAGATTTGGTTTCCGGGTTTTTTTTTACTTTTATTTTTTTCCTAAACAGGTCCGTAGCCAGGTTTTACCTTGGAGGGGTACCAGGAGATACCAGTAAAAAACTAATCGCAAGGATATGCAAATTTTTCTTAACAAATCCGTTTTCTCTTAAAACTACTCTTGAATATGCCCATTTTTAAATGACCATTGGAGTCCTTAAACTTAGAGAAGTACTAAGTTTTCGATTTTTTCGTATGATCTTTTTTGAAAAATACTCCAAATGGAGAATTTGTAATTGCTTCTTAAAAGGTATTATATCGAAAACTAGCACCAAAAGTAAAAATTTCTATGACAAAATTTTACTAATACAACAATATTAGTTTGAAAGATAAAAATAGGTAAGATTTCTTGCAGTTTATTAAAATCAAAATTAAAATTGGCTTTGAAAAATAAATACTTTTTTTAATGAGTTCACCTTTTGAAGCTTGATTCACAACATTTACGGGACATTTTACATAACAGGGAGAACACAAAAATTTTAGTCTTGAAATTTGGTTTCTTTTTGGCTATCTTATACTACGTTCACATTGACAGCTAAATGCGCATTTACGAAATTGAATGTATATATTTGTCTCTTTTACTCTTACAAGGAGCATACGGCCACGCATTCTAAATTGCTAATGCGCATTTCGTTAAATGCGCATTTAGCTCTCAGTGTGAACATAGTATTATACTACGTTCACATTGAGAGCTAAATGCGCATTTACGAAATTGAATGTATATATTTGTCTCTTTTACTCTTACAAGGAGCATACGGCCACGCATTCTAAATTGCTAATGCGCATTTCGTTAAATGCGCATTTAGCCCTCAGTGTGAACATAGTATAACGCTTTTATTGATCCTCAGCTTGTGTACAAGTATTTGGATCTGTGTGAACCCTAGTACGAGTTATCATTAAAGGCAAAAATATTCATGCTCTCGAAAAGGATTTCGATAATTAAAATTATATTTAAAAGTAAATATTTTATAATCTTTATAAATTGAACTGTTTCATTTCCTCATAAAAAATTGATAACATGACTGACAAAATCATTCAATTCCAATAACAATTACTATATATTTTTTTTATTAAAATTTTTTTCAGCAGAGGAATCGACTCCGATAAAAGTCATATTTAAATATCAGATTTTTTTTCAAAAGCCGTAATTCGAAAACAAATTGGTATTTGCACAGCAAAAATATCTTATACCCAATGTATTAATAAGTTATCTCACAAAAATAAGTCTTTCTTTGAAAACTAGATAAATTTTTATTAAACAGTTCATTTTTTTTTTTTTGATATTTAAGAATTTAATCAGTCGTGAATTTAAATTTAAGTTATTTGCAAATTAAAAAATTAAAAATATATTTTTTAAAATTCCAACTTGTTTTTTAATTTTTTAACATTAAAAATAATTATACAAATGTCGAAGTTCAAAAAAATAGTAACTGTTAAATTTTCTTACGAGATTTTGGTAACATGAATAAAAAAATCATCAAATCCCCTTAGAATTGGACGTTATAAAATGTTTTAAAAATATTTTTTATTGAGAATATTTTTTCGAAAAAAAGGATATTCAGTAATTTTTCGAAATCTGTAATTTGGAAAAGACTTCGCGCAGGGCTAAATTTTTGTGCCAAGTTTGAGATTTATGTAAGATGTCTTATATACCAAGAAAACAACAAAATAGAATGGGAAAACTTTTTAGTCATCCGATTTACGTGGTATACGCCATAATGTGTTCAATTTCGTGGTTAATTTTTTGGCATTATATAGCTCTTAAAAAAAAATCCATCCAGTGTTGGGTCCAATAAGCTCAAATATTTCATAAAAAGTGTCAACGTTATTTGTTATAGTTTATGAAATTATATTCGTTCTAGGTGTAATTCCAAATATACATTTTTCCGGATATCAGGGACTTTTCGAGCTTCAAAATCCACAATTGAAAACGGTTCTTTAATATAAAGGGTGGTTAAATTTTAAGGGCGGATGTTGAATGTGAACCACACCTAAACATCAAGTTTTTTTCTGCATTTCATTTGACATTTCTCAATTTCAGACTAACTCAATTTGAACCATGGAAAGATACACAATCGAGCAACGCGTTAAAATTATTCAGGCTTATTATGAAAATGGGCGTTCAAATCAAAATGCATATCGTGCACTTCGTGATTTTTTTCGGTCAATTTAATCGTCCAAATGTGCGTACAATCGGAAAAATCGTGCAAAAATTTGAGCAAACCGGGTCTGTAGGAGATGTGAAAACACCAGTGCATGCTCGTACAGCTCGTACTGCAGAAAATATTGCTGCTGTTCGCGATAGTGTGGCTAAAGAGCCGTCCACCTCAACACGTCGTCGTGCCCAACAATTGCACCTCTCAAGCTCGTCGTTGATGAACATTATGCATAAAGACTTGCATTTACATGCTTACAAGGTGCAATTGACTCAAGAACTAAAGACTCTTGAATGGCAACAGTGGATGATCAATTTTCGAAGAAAATCATCTTCAGTGATGAGGCACATTTTCACCTCAGTGGATTCGTCAATAAGCAGAATTGCCGCATTTGGGCGAATGATAATCCAAGAGTGACTGTCGAAAAACCAATGCACCCACAAAGAGTGACTGTTTGGTGCGGCTTATGGGCTGGCGGCATCATCGGGCCGTATTTTTTCCAAAATGAGGCCGGTCAGGCAGTTACTGTGAATGGTGTTCGCTATCGTGAGATGATAACGAACTTTTTATGGCCCGAATTGGAAGATATGAATGTGGACGATATTTGGTTTCAACAGGATGGTGCCAATTGCCACACAGCTAACGAAACAATGGCTCTTTTGCGCGACAAATTTAATGGCCGTGCTATGTCACGTGGTGGCGATATCAATTGGCCGCCAAGATCATGTGATTTGACACCGTTGGACTTCTTTCTTTGAGATTATTTGAAAGAAAAGGTGTACGTCGATAAGCCAGCAACAATTCAAGAGCTAAAGGATGAGATAATTCGGCACATTAACGGCATAGAACCTCACTTATGCCTCAGCGTCATCGAAAATTTGGACCATCGGATGGAGGTGTGCCGCCGAGGTCGCGGCGGCCATTTGGCCGATGTTTTGTTCCATACATAATTGAACCATACCAGTATTATATATAATAAATAGAAATGACAATAATGTCCTAAATAAATTGTGTTTTATTTAAAATCAACATCGGCCCTTAAAATTTAACCACCCTTTATATAGAGCAATTCCATATGAAAGCGATCACCTTTTGGACGACCCTTCTCCGATTTTAAAATAAATAGTCTCAATCGATTGCCCAGCAAAAAATAATGTACCTACATATTTTTTTGTTTTTTTTATAGTGACTGGTTTAGTGGTGGTGTACACCACTGTCATGTGACAAAATTGAAGAATTCTTCATAAGGGACCTCATTGAAAGTTGTTTTAAAAAAAAAACTACTAAAGCGATCGCAACGAGTGATAGCTCGTTGGAAAGGTATTGAATCAGGCTTTAATTTGATTTTTGAATTTTTTTTAAAAATTTTCCTAATTTTTCTCAGAAATTTACCTTTTTTCCCATGAAAATTAAATTTTCCCATGAAAATTAAATTTTCCGATTTTCCACAGAAGCTCCTAAATTTTCCGGCTAATTTTATTTTTTTTTGGATTCCTCATAATTTTTGCTTTAAGAATCAGCAATAAAAAAATGGGCCCCGACTCCTTGTTTGGACAGGAGAAGAGCATTTAAGAGACCACCTTGTTCTCATTGTTTTTATATTTTTTATAATTGAATTATTTTTAATTATTTAACATTATTTTATTTTATTATTAAAAATACATTTTAAAAATAATTTTACAGTTAAAAATACATTTATGAAGAAAAAAATCTCTCTTATTTTGCTGCTTATACTTAATTACAATATTTATTAAAAATTTCAATTGTCTTGGCATCATTATAAAATTAAAGTAACTTTAAATTTAGCACGTCGGCAGACGAAGAGTACCGCTTTACATTAATTGACATATCAGAAATATTTGGTATGAAGCAATGAAACTTTTGCGTTCCAGTTATAGTTTTGACATTATTATATCTGTTTTGAATTCGTCGCTCCATGGCATCGTGTTCTTTTTGAGTGCATAAAACTGTGTTAATGGCAATTTCCTTGCTTTGAATCCACGAAAACAAATGTTGTACATTTAAGATCTGGTCAGTATATGGCCTTTGCAAACTTGCCTTAGTCGCCATGCGTTTTAGGGTTCCCCCTAACGCATCGCATGGGCCCTTACCGTGGGACGTCGCAAAAAAGTGCCACTCGACCTTGCAGTTTTGTTCTTCTTCAATTATGCAAAGATTGTAAAAATTTTTTTTATTCTTGTACTGAGAAGCCGCGTCGTCTGAGAAAAACGTTACTTTGTCGATTGCATCGAATTTTGATCTTAAGAATTCAAACAGTTTCATTTGAAATAAATAAACGGACACATAATTATGAGCTAAACTCTCCGCGACAACAACAAGGCTTACGGTCTGTAGTTCGTTACCTTCGTTTTTAAAATAAATGCAAAAAGGTTGCACCGTGCACTGGTCGTTTGCCCAGTGATAAGCCTGAATTTCATCCTGAACGAGAAAAGTGTAATTCTCGGCAAAGTCGCTTAGCACAATGAATTCATTTTGGGCTAATTTCTCCTTACTTTCCTTTAGAAATTTCGATTGCATCTCGGATATGAAATGGTGCGCCTTCAGTTCATTCAACTTGAATCCGAATTCCTCGATGAATTCCGGAATCTGCTTTAGCACGGTCTCAAGGGAACATCTGCCGCTACTAATTATCCACTGTTTGAAATGCACCTCCTGAATTAACAGCTGTTCAAACTTTTCCGCCAAATATTGCTCTAGCTCGTCAATCTTCGGACAATTGTCGCATTTGGACAGATGACAATTTTCCGTGGGGTATGCGCACAACTACTTCGACAGGAGGTCCCTATATGTTTCAATTTCACCGTGAAATACTTTCAATTTCTTGCATGGAAAGAACATTAGTTTGATGTTTTGATGAAACATGCAAACGCAGACTGAATGCGTTCCGTGCCTGTCTAATGCCAGCACGCATTCTTTTGGTCGTAGGATGGCAAACTTAGAAAATTCCACTTTTTCTGCTGGGTATTTCTCTTTGAACTGATGGTATGCTTCGGATAGATTACATAATAATAATCTGCGCTGCTTGTGTACTTTTTCTCCATCTTCACGTGTGATAACATAGTCACGTGTACCTGGGCAGGCGCGGCTGTTGTCATCATTGCAGTAAAAATCTTGAATCAATTTCACCGTTGCTTCGCTGAGGGTCCTTGAGCCAAATTTCTTGGTGGGAGTCGCCAATATGCCCTTCTGTCGAACTAATTCTTTGCTTCTTCTCGCGATGTAAAAAGATGTTTGAAACTGTTCAGAAATCTTGCGTATAGACCATGATTGAGGCAGCACAGATAAAATGAGATATTTCTCCGGAAAAGTGGTCGCTAAATTGAATTTTCTTTTCAACTGCTCAATCATTTGTTTGCCGTCATCAACGTCATCTGCTTGACTGCATTCGTTATCAGAGCCTTCATCAAATATTGTCGCGATTGCACTCATAACCTTGCCTTTTTTCTCTTTCCTGTATTTTTCACTTCGCAACTTTCTTTTTCTAATAGGCGTTTCACCTAAAGTGGTAATAGCCTCATTCAAAGGACTCAAAGACATATTGACCATCGGAATGTCTGCCTCACTATCAGATGAAACATTTTGTTCAATTGTCATTACACTCTCGGATTGTGGTTGCATTTGTTTCAATGCATTTGCTTGTTGAGACAAATCGATTTTACACTTGGGGCAAATGAATTCTGCTTCTTCACCGTATTGTATATTTAATTCATTCATGTATCGCTTCGAAACACCAGTTAATTTTAATACTTTTATCTTTTTCGAACGATGTCCACTCTTGTTAAACGGATTGCAGCAAAATTTATTCATTTTACTTTAAATTGTCTTTACAGCTTCACTCTTTACTTTACAAAAAAAACACTTTAACACTTTCACGTTTAGTATTCAACTGAAATTTGACTCAGAGTGTGTGAAGTATTTATATTTATTTTTTGGTAAAAAATAGGTAAAAAAAATAAGCGATATTTGCTTTTCTTTAATAGGAAATTTGCGTGAACTACTGGTCATAAAATGTTTTTTAAAGAGGGACTTAATTGGTTACTGCCAATAAGCCGACCACAGGTCATAAAATGTTTTGTAAATTTTTTAAATTACCAGGTAATAAATATTTCGCCATATTTATGGAAAATCCGTGTTTTATGACTTGTTTCTGCACGTGTCATTTTAGGCGAAATATTTATTACCTGGTAATTTAAAAAAATTTACAAAACATTTTATGACCTGTAGCCTCAGTCGGGTTTGGTGTGCCATTACATGCCACTGCTGCTATTATCCATGGATTTATGGCCGATCTTGTGAAGGCAGGCAGACCATATTCACTACACACTAAACTTGGGGCTCTTAAAAAAAATTGATTTTTTCTTCATAAATGTATTTTTAACTGTAAAATAATTTTTAAAATTTATTTTTAATAATAAAATAAAATAATGTTAAATAATTAAAAATAATTCAATTATAAAAAATATAAAAACAATGAGAACAAGGTGGTCTCTTAAATGCTCTTCTCCTGTCCAAACAAGGAGTCGGGGCCCATTTTTTTATTGCTGATTCTTAAAGCAAAAACTATGAATAATCCAAAAAAAAATTTAGGAGCCGGAAAATTTAGGAGCTTCTGTGGAAAATCGGAAAATTTAATTTTCATGGGAAAATTTAATTTTCATGGGAAAAAAGGTAAATTTCTGAGAAAAATTAGGAAAATTTTATTTTTCAATTAAAGCCTGATTCAATACCTTTCCAACGAGCTATCACTCGTTGCGATCGCTTTAGTAGTTTTTTTTTAAAACAACTTTCAATGAGGTCCCTTATGAAGAATTCTTCAATTTTGTCACATGACAGTGGTGTACACCACCACTAAACCAGTCACTATAAAAAAAACAAAAAAATATGTAGGTACATTATTTTTTGCTGGGCAATCGATTGAGACTATTTATTTTAAAACCGGGAGGGGTCGTCCAAAAATTTGCCAATTTTGATCGTTTTCATATAGAATTGCTCTATTAGGTTAAAATTCAATGGAAAATAAAAGAAAATATTCAGTTATACTGATATCAAAGTGTACGGAATTATTTAAATCTTTCACTATTCTTCTTAGAAAATAATATTGGCAAATAGTAACAAAAAAAAAAAATTATATAAAAATGTGTTAAATCTTCAGTTTAGAGAGCAAATATCTGCTTCCAACCGCTAAATTATTCATTTTATAAAATGAACCTTAAGTTTTAAATATCATTAATTCTTGAGTCATTTACTAACATGCGAACGTAGACAAAGCAATACGGATATTCGGCTAGATTGTGATTTTATTGCACTACATTTATATCTAATCTATTTTAACATTTTTCATTTATGCATGTAGCATTAAATTTTAGACTAATTTCTGATAAAAATAATCTTGTCCTACTTTCTTTCTTATCGCACAATCTATTTCTGCATATTTATTAGATATTTTTTTTCTGCATGGCTGCTTATTTATGAATATTCTATTTTTTTTTTTTAATTGATTAGATAGAATTTGCATTATTTTTTAATTGAATTAATAGCCATTTTAATTACTGCTAAGTTAACTAGGTTTCTTAGGTACTGGTACAGGATGTCTAAGAGACGGAAGTCTAACTATTCTGTCTTTTTAATAAACTAGTGCAATCACAATTTTTATTATAAAAATCATAGTAATATAATCATACTTAAATAGGAATTGATACTTTTTCGACAATTCTTTTCCCAGGACTTCTGTCAAGAATACTAACAGACCTATTCTGACAAATTAACAGTAGTTTTCCAGTAAATTTCATGTTTCTATGTGTTTGTTGTAGTTTTTTGATTTCAAAACAAAGTTTTAAGTTAAAAAATCAAAATTTGTCAATGAAATTGTCAATATATGATAAGCAGCTGACAATTTTTATCGAAATTTATTATTTTTGAGCTTCAAATTTTGTTTTGAAATCAAAAAATTACAACAAACACATAGAAATATGAAAAATACTGGTTTACTGTTGTTTGTTTTGCCAGAATAGGTCTGTTAGTGTATTTATCCACTTTAATAACTTACAAAATAGCTTATAAGTAAACTTCGTCACCAATATTTTCTATGGTAAACAAAAAACTTAGTCACAAGAATTTTCTATTCAAATTAGTTAAATTTTGCATGACTAAATCGTTGAACTTCTATTTTTAAGTTATAGCACCCTTAATAAATCACTAGCCACACACTAATCATATCACCAGTGAAAACTATCAAAACCTGAGTTTCAATTTGTATTCAAAAATAATATTTGTTTTTAAATAAAATATAGTTTGAATAATAAAGTTACTCAATCAAACACAATCCTTTTGTACCCTTGTCTACAAAGGGATAGAAAAAAAAAAAATGGCTCAGCACCCAAAACTATTCGCGTCCCCTATTTTTTTAACCCAATAAATTGGATGTTTTTTTTTTGCTCCTACTGTTTCCCAAGACCAAAACAAATTAAAGAACAAAACAAAAAACCAAATTCAATCCTACCAAGTTTCACAGATTTTCCTCTAATTATTTTACAACTCGTATCTCAGACATTCTTTTTTCTAAAGTAACGAAAATATTAAATAGTATTATATAAAACTATCACTTTTGTACTTCGTACAAAAAAAAAAACTGTTACTTTAAATACTACTAAAGTACACTCCCATGCAACGCTGATCAAAACGCTCTCCCTAATTCTCATGCTCTCTGTTGACAAAATTTTGTGTACAACTTTTGAGTATTATGAAATTTTGTGTGTATTTTCTCTTTGGACCTCACTAGAACTGCCAGATGGCGGGATTTTCCCTGGGATTAGGGGTTTTTCGACTAAAATGGGATGGTGTGGAAGATAGTCTCGATCAAAACGGGAAAAATGTAAAGCTAGTAATAAGCATTTTCAACATTTTTTTTAACGACCTTGTCGCACGAAAATACTTGATATCCTAATTCACATTCTTTTAAGTCAGTTTGGCTTCCTAAAAACTAATTTGAACTTGAGTCAAACTAGTTTGACTAATTAAAACTCATGTCTGAATTTCTAAATATAATCAGGGCTCAATTTTTCACAATTCCTTTTTACAGACCTAACCTAAAAGTAAAAAAAAAAAGTAGGCAGTGGGGGAGGGGGGAAGGACTGCCGACTGTAGTCGTACGTGTAAATTTGTCGTATGATTTTTCGGTATAATATACGTGTTTGCTTAATGTGTTCTTTATAATTTTTTAGGAAAACAAAAGCTTTAAACGCGATTTCCTCGAAACTAGATTTTTAAAACAGTTCGATAGATAACTCGAAATCAATTGGTTCAATTTTAACGAATCTTAATGCATTTTGTTCGTAATTTTGTCCTTTAAGCATCCCCCCCTAAATTCAAGTACATACTATTATTTTATAGCAAAAAAAAAAGCGCGAAAGTCGTATCTTTTGTTTTAAACTTTTTACTCTAACTTTCGCCATCATTTTAAAAGAACTCCCCGGTGGTCATACGTAGGGGGATGTGGGATTAGTGGTCTGTACTTTCAAATCACATTTGATTTTTTGTTTCAGATACATGGAATAGGCGATATCCATCGAATCGTTTTGGATGTCTTTTTTTTTAATGTCATTTTCAGCGCCCTCTATATAAAAGCCTGCAAATTGTTAAAAAAAACAATAATTTTTTTTGTAAAATACTTTTTATGTACAATAAGCTGTATCTAAAAAAATTTTTCAAAAAAGCTTTTTTTTTTTTGGTTACACGTATATTATACCTTAAAGCTATGCAATAATATAGCTGTTATGAATTTCTGAAGTAGCTACAGTTGGCAAATTAGACGCGTTCTACTTTTTTAACTATAATCTTAAAGTTTTACTTTTAAATATATATAATATATTTGTAACTCAATTACTTTGGTTTGGTAATCGGAAATTGGCTCGGTAATCGGTTAGTAATCGCTTCGGTAGTTGCTAGTTGGCTGGTAATCGCTTCAGTAATCGGTAATCGGTTGGTAAACGCTTCGGTAATCGGATAATGATCGCTTCTGTAATCAGTAATGGGTGGTAATAGCTTCAGTAATCGGTTGGTAATCGCTTCGGTTATTGGTAATCGCTTCGGTAATGGGTTGATAATCGCTTCGGTAGTCGGTTGGTAATCGCTTCGGTAATTGGTTCGGTAATCGGTTGGTAATCGCCTCAGTAATTGGTTCGGTAATCGGTTGGTAACCGCTTCGGTCTTCGGCTTGTTCGATGCTAAGTAATCTCCAAAAAGGAATGATGTACAGAAATAATATATGTTACGGTAACAGCGTGATGATATCGCCAACAGCGTGATGATGTCGCGAATCTATAGTCTTGCTCTCTACCAAAAATTGCTTAACGCGCCTAAAGAAGTTTTCTCTTCAAAAATTAGTTCCTTTTTTACAGGCCAAATTTCATATTTCTGATATTCAGACTAATAATTTAATAATAGATAGATGCAAATTAAAAAAAATTAATACCAAGTTTCAATTAATACCAAGTTTCAACAGTTTAAACAGGCGGACACTTGTATGAACAATTCAGGGCTTTTTTCAAGGAATAGTTTCGGGCTCGGTTATGCCTGTCAGGCGTGAACTCCAGGCTGATCAAGTAGTACTTTTCTTTTGATACAGAAAACAAGTTCTTAAGAATAGCGTTTAAGCTACTTTATAAAATTTAAAGTATTTAAATATTGGAACACAATTTTTGCAATAAAAACTTTTTTTGACTGTTGACAATAATTTTATGATCACAATTTCTGTATAACTTTCAAGTGCAAATAAAAAAATTCTTAAACCTGCTGGACCTTATTATAGTTCCATAAACATGCCCACTTTCAGACAGAGGACCTCTTGTCTATTTTAAAAAATAACAAGTTAATTAATTCTGTTGCAATAATGCTGTTGAACTGTGTTGTTCTACAATCTATTTTGAAACTTTTACATAATATCGTATAGTTGAAATTATTAAATTAAATAATATAGAAGTAAATTAAATAAACCCCCTACTATGCGTTCTCTGCTTAAATTCACCCATTCTCCAAAAGCTTTACCCACACTCGCTCATCTTCTGAGTGTTTGCTAATTCCCCTAAAATTTTGCAACTGCTCTCTTCGCTCGCCTCTCTTACACTCGCATTCGCACTCTTTCTACTATTCTCACTCATACTCAATTGTTTAGAATCACGGCACGACAACAACAAAAAGCTTTGTCTGCTTTCCAAGGAATTTCTACTCATGCCCGGTGGAAATAAATTCAAAACAGGAACTCCAACAACAACAACAACCACACAAAAATGGTCACAAAACTACTACAACAACTACGAGTGGAAATGTGATGAAAACTACATGATTTGTCCGCACTTTGTTCATTCGTTGCGTCTCGTTGTTTCACATCGTTCGTTCGGCTTGCAGCAAGCAGCACGGTTGTTGTGCTGTTCGGTTTAGTTGTTGTACAACGGTTGCGCGCTCCTTCGCACACTTCATTTTGTGACGTTATCGAGAACAGTCGCGAATTTAGCGAAGTATTTGCAGCCGCTCGCTCTACTCCAAATTAAAATAGAAAAAAAAAAAATAAAGTTGAAAAGAAAAATACTAATCCGCTCGTTATAATATTCTTTATTTCAATTTTTTCTTGCAATTGCGTTGTCTTGTGCGCCGTACAAGAACAACAACTAGAACCGACAAAAATAATATTTAAACGACAACCGGCCGGCATTGCCACGCGTAGCATAACATAGTTCGTTGAATTAACAACGCAAAGAATGTAACACAAAGCAGATTAAAAAAAATTAAAGCAACAAATTTAAACTAAATTAAGCTGCTTTTATTTCCTTCTTCACGCTTACGAAATAAAAAGTTAAAATATTTTGAAAAAACTTTTAAATTCTTAAAGTCAAGCCGAATAGTAACAACTTCGTGTTTTAAGAAAAATAAAGTGTTTTTTTTTTGACAAAAAACCGCGACTTAAATATTAAAAGGACTTTGCTCGCTTTAAAAAATATACTGCTTTAATAAAAGAAAAAAAAGAGAAAACTAACAGCTGCCAATTAAGGCGGTCATGCATAGTAATCAAAATACATTTAAATACAACAAATTGTTATATACTGCTATTGCAAAAACAACAACAACGACTCAAAACAGTGCACAAAAAGCTGTTTTATTATTAAACAAAAAACATCATCATAAAATTAATAATAAAATAAAAAAGCTTTGTACGCTATCCTGTACAAGTGTACAAAATACGTTAAAACAACTACAACAGCAAAGAATATTTATATAAACAATATAAGTGTTTGTTTCTTTATGAAATTGTGTTGAAATTAAATACAGAAATTTTTTCAATTTGAACATTGAAAATCTTAGCTTATCAAGTGCGTCGTCACAGCCAGCGTAAGCTCAGCAAAAGCTTTTACAGACGCCAGCTCATTACAGTACGCGCTCGTTTAAAGCGCTAGAGAAGTTAAGGATACAAAATTGTTGACGCTAAATAAAGCCGCTTCAACTTAAACAACAACAACAACAACTACGACGTGCAGAGTGAAAACTGCTTGCAAAACAAAAAAAAAAAAAAAAAAACTAGTTCAAAATTTAAGAATTTTGACGATAAATTTTTAACTCTGACAAAATTGACTGGATCAATTATTCATTGGCTTATTAAAAAATAAATTATTTTTATAAAAACCACAAAATTAAATTTGTGCAAAACTAAAACTTGGATATTCTTCTGTGAGAAGGAAGAAAACAACAATCAACAAGGATTTCTGTGAATACACTTTTTGGCTGTTAGACAAACAGGTTTGTTATAAATTTGAATAATAAAAAAAAAAAAAAACAATAAAATACAGACGGGCATGGTTAGTTGAAATTTGTTCTATAATTTTTGTGATATCCTGAATTTTGAGTGTAAAAAATAAAATTCTGATTTTTCTTTTTAACCTGTTTTCAGTTACAGAGTTAACCTTCATTTTTAGAGTTAATTGGTTTTGATTCTTTAACTCATTTTGAAAAGAGTTTTATGAAAATAAAGAATTTTTATATAAACAGTATTATTATACTAAATTCATTGAAAAAAACCAACTTTTTTTGTCATATTACTGTGCAGAAACAACAGTTTAGAACAGACTATTTGGACAAATTTCGGAAAGTAAAAAACAATTGTTCTGTTCTTCAACTTTCGATTTTTAAAAATTTTAAAGTTTTATTGTCGACGTAAAAGATTTTTTCGAAAAATATGAAAATGAAACACGTAATGTCGGAATGGTGAACGCATTTCCTCGAGTTAAATAAACTTTTAATTTTTTAGAAATTGTTAAATTATCTTTAAAAAATTTATATATATTTTTTTAGTTGAATTTTATAAATTTTTTATAGTGGTTGCTTAAATTTATTTATAATTTTAGAACCTTATTTAAATTAGCTCATCAAAACTCAAAATTTTTTAATTATTTTAATGCTATCTTGGAATCATGTTTTTAGATAATTTCATGATACAATCAGCCCTATCATGAACAATTTTCTTCCGAAAAAGGGAGTTTCAAAAACTTTTTGAAAAATTTCAATGCAAATTTTGTTCATCAACCGTCAATGTTCATCAAACCGAGTGTAAAAAAAGTGATGTCTTTATATGCTATCTTAAAAATGAAAGCTCTTTTATCCTACTCCCGGGAGAAAACGGTTCATGATAGGGCTGAAAGATTTTTAAATATTTTTGCGGGTTTCTTATAAAAGATTTATCAAATGTTAAATATTCTTTTGCTTAGTTTTTTTTTTTTTTTTTTTTTGCATGATTTTAAAATAATTCACAGTGCTCTTTTCTAATTCAATTTTTTTTACAATATTTTGTAGTGCTATTTTTATTTTTTTCAAAATTATCTTAATTTTATCAAAATTTTAAAGCACTCTGAACTTATTTTATTTATTTGTTTATAATTTCAAAATTATCTAATATGTGTTTTTCATAATTGTCTTAATATTTTTTTTTAGGAAAAATTATCAGTTGCTTAAGAATTTTTCTTACTTAAGTAGTTTCTTCTGGCTTAGTTAGTTCCTTTCATAACTAGTAAACATTTTTAAAATAGCTCTCAAGTTTTGAAAATATTTACTGAATTTATAGAAATGTTGATTTTATTGAAAATAATTTTTAGAATTATATATTTATTTGAATCAATGAGATTTTTGGCGCCACCGCTGCTTTTTACAATTTTTACGGTGTCTATTTATACTTCGATGATTTTTTCTTTGATCTGCAAAGCAAGCTCAAACACATCAAACATCAAACATCGACTATAATAAATTTAGTTTTATTTACAAAAATATTTCGTTCAAATTTTGTTTTTTTAAACAGTAAATATTTGTAAACTTTTCTGTAGTATTTTGGGTCATAGCAAAATTAGGCGAAGTTTTTTTTTAATTTTTAAATTTTGTTTAGCAACTCCTAGAATTTTGGGTATTATAATTTTTTTTTATATATAATGCCTTAAGTTTTTTGTATTTTTTTTTTGTTTTAAATAATTGGCGGCAATCAAACTGCATTCAAATAATTTGAATAATAAAATAAAATATTTTTATTTTTAATAAAATATTTTAATAAATTATATAATGCATTAAAATTAACAGAAATGCATAATCACTGTAGAACTTGTGCTCAAATTGCATTTATTTCACGCACTCTTCTCACTCTGCCTACAATTCTCCTTGCAAGCAACTCTCAATCTTGTTGCATTCTCTCAGCAGCTCTATTGCTGCAAATTATGAAGCAAGATGATCCTGTCTGATTTCTGATGACACAACAACAACAACAGTAATAAACAACTGCATGGGAATAACAAGTTTTACTACAACAATAACAACAACAACGACTATTGCCATTATAAGAACAAAAACATAACAGATTTAACTGTAAAATTGCATTAGTTTCAGCATTTATTGTAAAAACAACAACAATTTAAAGCAGCTAAAAACAACTGAAGAATACAAATTCAAGTTTTATTATTGTTTTTGTTTTTTTTTTTTTTTAATCTCGTGTCTACCGGAGAAGCATCAGCAGCAACAACGGCGTTGGCGGCGGCGGCGGCTCTGCTTTGTGCCTTGCAAACGCCGCGTTTTTGTTATTGCTGTGGTTTTTGTTGCCGTGCGAATATTGGCAACGAAGTAAAAACGACGACCGGCATTATTTTTTATTTTTTTTTTGCCTGTGCCGCGAACCGGCAACAGCAACATATATTTTTTATTATTTATTTCAAATTATTTAATACATATCTTGCATGTATTTTTTTTTTTTGCTTTATACTTTAGTTTCGGTGTTTTTTTTTCTGTCTGTCGCTTGAGCTTTATTTTATTTTAGCCGTTTTTTGTGCTTGTTTTATTTTGTTTCGCTCAAGTGTTGAAATTAAAAATACAAAAAAAAAAAATTGTGTAAAAACCCACGTCGATGCCGGCGATAACGCATGAAATATAAATTTATATTTAAAAATTCACGTCTTTTAATCTTATTTCACACAGCTGAACTTTGCACACACGACCATATAAATAAATCTTGAGCAATATTTAATTAACAATAAATTCTTTGTTATATTTTAAAATTCTTGTCGTGATAAAAGATTATACATAATATTCTGAATATGTGGTAATCACTTTTTAGTCGCCGCTCGCTTTTTTCTTTGCGAGAAAACTTTAAGCTCACATTTCGCTGCACTTGTCTGCCTGCCAGCTCGTAACGGTTCGCAACTTATTTAATTTAAATTTGCATTTAGTTTTCTTATTCTTGTTGTTGCTTTCTTCAGCCTCTCACTCTCTTTCTCTCTTTGTTTGTAATGTTAATTTTTCTTATTTGAATTCTTAATGTGGGTGCAGAAAAGAAAATAAATTGGTAACCGTTAAAAGCGCTATAAAAGTTTAAAGATTAATTTTGAAGGCAATTTTAAAAAGGTGAGCCAGTGATTGAGAGAGATTGAAGCTATGAGTGTTGCATTTTCTACCCACCGGCTCTGCATTATTCAGTGTTAACACTTAAATTCTGGCGCCATATTAATGTTTCAATGACACAAACGATGGGTGTTTTAAGTAATGCATGTATACTGATTACTCCTAAAGTACTTGACCGTTTGGAGTGATTTTACTTTAAAAAGTTTCTTACAGTATTACGAAAATAGGTGCAGTACTCTTTGGAATATTCAATAAAAACTATTGCAAATTTTTGAAAAACTTGCAAGTCCTAAATTGTTCGCAAAATGGAAATTACTTAGAAAAACCAAAACTTCAAAAATGTACACTATTCAAGAAATGACTGAAATCAAAAACAAATCAAACTAAGAAATTTGTAAATTTAAATTATTTTTCAATTTAAGAATTTAAGAAATTTAAAAATACATATTTTGTATTCTAAACTATTTCTTTTTACTCACCGTTATCAGATTCACTAAAAAGGACGAAATAAAAACTTTTTAACGTCTTTATTCATAAAGGAATTAATAGAAATTATTATAAGATAAATCAAAAAATTTTAATTATTAGATATTCAGCATAATAATATTAAAAGAACTTAATAAATAAAATAAAGTAATTAATAAAAAAAATTAAAAATTCTAGTTGTTTACTTTGTATTCGTTTCTTGAAAAATAAAAAAGTTGGCTGTACTGAAAAAAATTATACTTATTAGAAAATAATGATAAATTATGAAATTACAATTAGTTATGCAGTAAATAATATCATTGTTTTCTAATAAGTATAATTTTTTTAGTGCATCCAATTTTTATTATTTTTAAAGATATGTTTATGTTTTTGGTGCCATTGAAAAGAAAATTGAATAAAATACAAAATTGATCTAAGAAAAAAATTTCATTTATTACGCAAAATTCTGAGAAATTTGCATTCAAAGTTGAAATTTGGTAATTTCAACCGATTGATTTCTTCTTCACACGATCACAGCTCGGTAACGATTAAGTTGGTGCGGTTTGTTGATATACCGTTGGAAAGGTGATTTCATTGCCTTTAAAATGAGCTATCAAAATATGTTTTTTGTAAGTTAGTTTTTCTGCTAGAAACAATAATGTGAATCAAAGTCGTGAACTATTTAATAACCCTGTAGCTCCTAAGAATGTGAAAATAGACCCCCCCCCCTCACATACGATTTTTTCGTATGCTCAGTTCGACATAACCTTTCAGCTCCGTAAATAGTTGCACTCAATTCCGGGACACCCTGTATATTAAGTACTTCTTTCAATTATAAATTTAAAATCTGGCAACTAAAAGTCTCTCTGCTAAACTTTTACTCTATGTTATAAACTGAAAAAATTAAGCTATACTTTATAGGTATATAAATAATTTATAGGAGTATGTTATAGGAATAATTTATTTGTCATATTCAATGAAGCCTTCACAGCTAAATTAAAAGTTTTCTTAGCTACACAAGCGTTTAGTCATAAATAATCACATCTTTATGATTTTTTTTTTCTCTTTTGTTCTATACTTCTAGCAAACTGTTATGAATGAGTCAAACAAGCTTAATTTTCATTAAATTCGTAAATAAACAGCTTAATGCATATTTAATCTACAGTTCTAGCATATATTTTTTATAGTTACTCGTCAACATTAGCCACCTCAACATTTTTCAAGCTGTACGCTAAAAGCAAAGCGTATTTATGTGAAAATTATAAGTTTTTTTGGATTTTTTTTAAACGTTTCTCTTTATAAAAATTAAAAAAAAAAAAATATCGCAACGCAATTCACACACATTCTTAGCTATAAATGTACACTATAAAACACAATTGCCATCTATAACTAACTAACTGTTTGACAAAATTCTTTTTAAAATACATAAAAGTTATCGTTTTTTTGTGTATGGTGTTTTTTTAATATTTTTTATTTTGCTTTTAATATTTTTTATTTTGCTTTTAATATTTTTTAATTTTTTCTTTTAACTACAAATTGTTTCTATTTTGTTTGTTGTTTGAAGTTTTTCTATTTGCTTTGCCCGCCCCTTTTACGTCTTTTCATGAAGTGTTCTTTCTACTGTAGAGTTGATATTTTACTATAAATTTGAAGTTATATTTGTGTTGCTATATGTGTATGTTTTGCCTGCCTATTTACCAATAAGTTAAAACTACATTTGCTGCTTGTTTATTGAATGGCGCTATTAAACAAATTTACAAATTTCGTTACTACAAATACACATAATAGTGGAAACGTGTCAGCTATTTTCTGTTTACATTTTTAACTGTCTTAGAAAAAATTACATATACTGTAAGACGAATTTATTCAAGAATTCTGATGTTTTTTGTTACAATCTATTAAGTAGTTGTATGGGCTTAAAATATGTAGTTTTACATAATAGAAATTTAGAGGTTTTCTTTAACCCTCTGGCACTAATGAAAAAGTTATAGTTACGTGCATGTTAAAATATTTACATATGTAAATAGTGCTAAAATGAGGGTTAAGTTTCTCTAACATTGGTATATAACAGTGAGTTCTTTTAATAAATATTAGTTATATTATCAATTTATGAGTTGATTTGCATATTTTTAAGCATTTTTTTTTTTTAATTTAACTTAAAAATCTTTTGCATTTTCAATACATTCTAAAAAATGATTAATTTTAGTCTATATTTGAAATTTTTGATTAAATCTGTGGTGACTAATTGTTATTTATTGTTATTCTCCCTCAATCCACAATGAAATTATCTTAGTATTAACTTTTTTACAAAGTTATCTTTGTTTCTTATATTTTGCACCATTTTTACCCCCTTGACTTTCTTCCTCATTAATTTTAGATTTTTGCGCCGTAAAAGGGTTAACATTGTTTAAAACGCTTTTAACGACTGCCGCCAGTTCACACATTCTCTTTGCTCGCATTTACTCTTTGCTCTTTGTTGTGCTCGCATTCATGGTGAAATCCCGTTAATTGCACAACAAGTGCATTAACGGCTCATGTTGACACACTACCCACGCCCAAAGTCTCCCCCTCTTCCCTCTCTTGCTTTTTGTTTTGTATTTACTGCATTTTTTTTTAATTAATTTAATGTCACTGTTTTGCTTATTGATAAACTTTTGAACTTGACGCAAACTTTTGTACATTGTATTGAACTTTTTGCCTTGCCTCTCAGTTAAAAACTTTATTATTTTATTTTTACTAATTTTCTCTTTTTTACTATTTAATAAGTAGCACTCGTTCATAATTTGTTTGTAGACTATTCAATGATTTTATTGTTGTTATTATGCTAAAATTTTGAGTGCATTTTGTGAACTCTTCCGCCGCCCACTCTATGACAAATATTTTTTTCCGTTCGTTTTTGCCTTCTGTAAGTGTGTCACGTTATTTTTTTTTACTTTTTTGCCTTTATAGTGCAATATACACAATAAAAATGTTGGCGCCTCTTGCTGCGCTTTCATGCAGCTGTTGTTGTGTATATTCACCTCTCTTTGCCCAGCCCCCACCTTGTGTATTGCTCTACTAGTCACTATTTATGCACAGTGGCGCGTATTGCTTATTAAATAAATGCATTCGTACTTAAAAGCAAAACAATTATCTACATATAATTATATAATTATTATAAAAAAATCTTGTGCATCAACAATTATTTTAATTGCTGTAGTTGAATAAATTTATTTAAATTATTTCTACTCATTACTTTCAAATGCAACAACAACAACAACGGCGACGTTGTTCAATTGTGTTGTCTATTTGCATTTTATTTTTGTATTTTTATTTTATTCTCTTTTATTATTAATTAACTTGAGTGTGGCGCTCAAAATTGTTGCACTTTACTCAGCGCGCGCTACTCTTGCTTTTTTTTTTTTTTGTTGAATAGGCTTTTTTGTCATGTTCACTCGTTCAGTTATTTTTATCGTAAATCAGGGGGATTTTTCTCTAAATAAATTAATTAAATGATTTAATTTTAATTATTCAACACGAACAACATGTTGGGTTGGGGTTTTTTAGGTTTTTAATGTTAGAGATTTTTATTAGAGATTTTTTTCTTCAATTAAATTTTAAAAATATTAATTAAATTAATTAAATAAATTTAAATAATAATATTAATTAATCAAAACTTAAATTTATATTTAAAAAAAAAAAAATTATTTTTCAAGAAGCTTTCATAATTTATTGCCTTTTAAAGTTTAGATTCTATCTCATACCAGTAATTTATGAACAGCTTTCATAGGTGTTGCATAAAATTATTTGTGGTTACATTTGTATTCAGCTTGTAATCAAAGCTTTATAAGCTTGTAATCAAAGCTTTATTAGCTTGTAGTCAAAGCTTTATTAGCATCAAGAAGAGTCTAAAGCCTGGTTTTCACTATGTTAGTTTTATGACGACATAAAAGTTGATCAATTAAGTGAAATATCACTTAAATAAAATTATTCTATATTTTCTGTACAGCTTAATTTGATAATTCATTTTTTTTTTCATTTTTCTCCATTGTCAAAGGTAGAAAAAATGCCAACCTTGTTGTTATTTTTCATTTGATTGACAGCAATTGACCATTGAAAATGACATAGTGAAAACCAAGCATTAATGTCATACATTTAGAGCAGAGTAAAAACCAGTGATATTGTGGTGAAGGTTTTTATTAGAACAAATTTGATTCGAGTTTTAAAATTTTTAAATTTGGAAAAAATGTTTTTTTTTTAAAACAAAGATTGCTGTAAAAGACCTTTTCGCACTGCGGGCATTCTGCTGGCTCCTAGGTTGACCCGACCAAAAAAATTTTTAAATTTTTAAACGCAATGAAAATGTCGTCTATCTGAATGAGACAGAATTTTAAAAAAGTCTTTTATAAAAATTTATACGCTTTTAAAGATTTTAAAGCAATTTGAGAATGAGTTTAAAAATTTGGTCGAACTTTTTAGAACTTTTTTCTTGATATTGAAATCTCCTTTGAGAGTTTTTAAAAGATTTGACGAAGTTTTTTATTTTTATCAATTTCTTTCCCGTACAATTGAAAACTAAAGTTTTAAGAAAAGCTTACTTTTGTTCTTCTTAAGTTTCTCTTAAAATATCTTTATATGTACTTTAAATTAAAACATTTCTTTTCTATCTCTCTTTGCAGTTCTTTCCACCCAATTGACATACTCTCTTCAATTGAAACACACTGATTGCGCCCAGCAGCGCAATCTACCCAGAGAAAAATAAAAGCTCCAACCAGAAGCAATATAATTTACACCGCCTTTTCTGCTTGATTGTCTATCAAGTGTGAAAAGCTTATATATTTTTTGTGATAAATCTCCTTCCATTGCGTAAAGCTAAACACACATATACACACAATGGCAAAACTCTACACATACGGTTCATCGCCAAACAGTTCCTCATATTCGTTATTCAATGATTGGAATCTACCGTCAGAGCCCTTCTGCAACAGCGAATTTGGCATCGTCGATCCTGATCCCATTGAGCTCTTTGAGGATTTCAACGATTGGCCACCATCAATATTTAGTGACATCAAAAAAATACAATCCGATACCTCAGCAATAGGCAGCATCAATAGCAGCACTGATGCCGAGCAATTGATAGACTTTTTTGAGCATGAGAATAAGCCAGAAATACGCAACATCGATTGCATGTGGTCAGCACAGCCCTCCACGGGTTTAGGTGGAGCCACAGCAACATCAACAGCCACAGCGGCTCCAGCAGTAACAAATACAATATCAGCCGATGGCAGTAATGCTTCACCGGTGACACCGGCCGTGCCGCTCGCTGCTGTCATTGAAAATGCGCAAAATATCAGCAACAACAAACGCATTACTACAACTGTTAGCAGCAACAACAACAAACAGCAATATGTTGCCACCGCTGCTGTACAAATTAAAATTGAACCCAAAGTTGAACCTCTTGACAATGACTATGAACAACAATTGCAACAACACAGCATACCAAATAGCAGAACTGTCCTACATCAGCAGCAGCAACAACAGCAACAACAGAAGCAGACAACACAGAATTTGCAACACATAAAGCCAGGCATGTCGCTGCTACGCAAATCAAACGTACAGCAGCAACAAACAGCACAACAACAACAACATAAACGGCCGCAACAACAAAGCAAATTTAATGGCTCCATCAAAATACCAGCCAAGACTGCTGCTGAATTTTTGCGCGAACGTGATCAGACCACAACAAAATCTATGACCGGCGTCAATGCGAACTCATCAACGGCCTTTGGTCGTCCCGATACCCCGCTCAGTCTCGATGATGACCCAATTGCGCCTGAATTCAAGCACAATGTTGATCTACGCGCCTGTGTCATGGGCAGCAACAACATTTCGTTAGTCTCTGGCGATGCGACCAATATCATCAACCATCTCAGTGAACAGCTGCAGGACACAACGAAGAATAGAATTGATCTGCGCAATTTGCTGCCCGAAAATACCTGTGATTTGGCCGATGTGATTGATTTGATTGTCAAGGACGATCGCAGCTTGGCATCAACAGCGCCGAATCACTCCACTAACAACAAATCAACAACTAGCAGCTATCATTTCAACCAACATGATTTCGAATCCGATGATGATGATGATGACGATGAAGATGATGATGATGAGTATGAAGATGATATCGGCTCAAGTTGTGGTTCAGCTTCTGGTGTATCGCAGCTTTCAATATCCTCATCACTAAACCGTTCGTTATCCTCCTCCGCCGCATCAAATACATCGTCAACGTCTGCTTATGTGTCAGCAACATCGCCGCTTTCCAGTGTTGGTGGCAGTCAGCCAAACTATCCCATCATCATGCATAGTGATCATAGCTATACGCGCTGTAATGACGATTTAGGCACAAATCTAGAAACGCCCTCGGATTCTGGTGAGTTTGCTTTAATCAAATTGATACAAAAGCTTTTTCTAAAGAAAGCTCTTGTGATTAGAATGCTTTTCCCCCTCCCCCCCTATTGCTTTGTTGATGTGCTATTTTTTCCTTCAAATGGCGCGACGCATTTGTGTAGAGTTTCATCATGTTGTGAAATTCAAACGGAAAATGAACAGCAAGAAAAATACAAAATTTAATCTAAAGGCAGCTTAAGCTTTGAACTTATTTTATACAAATTAAAATAGCAGTTTTTTTTTCATTCCACTCCAATCATCTGCCTTAACATGTTTATTCAGTTCAGTTCAGTTCAGTTCTATTTTACTGCTCCCTTTAAAAGAGTCCCTAGACAACAAATAATGCCTTAAACTGTTTTGTGCGCCTAATAGCTGGCAAGTAAAATCAATGAAATTTTTTTTTCAACGTTGTCGCCGACAAAGGCTACGCAAAACGTGCCGGTTATGTATTTTGTTTTTTTTCCTTCCTTTTTTATATTCTTAACTATTTGTAATTTTGTTGTAGCAAATTTTTGTTGCCTATTTTTTGGCGCCGCCATTGAGTATACTACACGTTTAGTGTGTAGTTGTTGTTGCACTCTATGTCAGTCCTGCGCAGTAGTAATTTGTTTGCACGCGTGTTTTTCTCTGGCTATTTATTTCGCTCTCTTGACGTGTTTTTTTCTTGGCTATTTTCCGCGGCAACACCCTTTTTCCAGAAAGTCTGGCCAGAAGAGACTAATAAAAAAGTTAGCTGACTGCTGTATTTAAGCGGGAATTTAATTTTACGAACTGTATTTTTCAGTATAAGAAGAAGAAGAACAGAAAATGTTGCCTACTTTTAGGCGCTCTCTTTATTAAATTAAGGCATTTTTATTAAATTTTAACGACTACCTAAGGAAATATCTAAATTTCAACACGCTTGTATAAACTATTTTTAGAATTTGCTTAGTAAAATTATACAATGAAATTATATAAAAATAATGAATAATGTAACGCATACTTTTAGGCGCTAGTTTTTAACTTCTTCCTATCAACTTATGTTTTTAAAAATTTCTATCTAAAATTGTATACTATAATTACAAAATTAAAAGCTTTCAATTTATTTTCCACTCTTCGACTCTCTGTTTGACTGTCTACCGTCTCTCTGCCCATCTTTTCATCCCCATTGTCTTGCTTAAATCCGTCTTTTGTTAAATACCGGTTGTTGCACTCAAAGTGCTTGTTGCAAACATAAAAAAAAAAAAGTGCAGTCAACCGGCTTTTACAGTGCTGCCCACTTTTACCCTAACTACTATTCTCTCTGCTCTTCTTCATCTCCAGCCCCTTTACTACTACTATTTTTAATGCGGTTTTTCACTTGAAGTTTGCAGTAGAAAAAAAAACGAGCGCCGCCGCAGCGTAGAAAACTGAATAACGTAAACAGCAGCAGCAACGTTAGATAAAAAAGGGAAGGTAGAAATAGAAGAAAACCAGTACATTGACTGCTGTTGCAACCAAGCATTGCATGATGCTTCTAGCATGACGTCACAGTGCAGACAATAAATAGTGTAAAGCAGAAGCTTTTTTGGTGCGGCCTTAAAAGCTTACTCACTATATTAACATTTTTTGTTCGTTGTTGTTGTTGCTGTAATGTGGCAAAGTCTAGCCGCAGGCCTTTTTTAGATTTAATTTTATTTGCACGAAATTTAAGCCTACATCAATAATTATTTATTTTTTATTTTATAAAGAAATTATGCATGTGTGTGGGTGTGCTTAGATTAAAAAAATCGTCATACACCATATTATTTTTACCTGCTCAGCGTAGATATATAATATTGTATAAAGAAATCGTTGACTAGATACATTTATAAATATATAAATTTGCAAGATACTTACAAATGTGAAGTTAATATAGATATTTTGTACAAAATTTTAAGAAAAAATATACATTTTAGGAGATCACACTTTATCATGCTTAAATACTTGGTTGTAGATACAAAAATGACGTCAGGGTTTTTCGATAGATACAATTAAAAAAAAGAACTCCAAAAAACATTGTTGTGATTGATTAGATGCAAAAAGTCACTGCCCTAGATAAACTTCGAGCTTAAAGTATATTTACCTGCTGCTTCTCAATAATATTTTGTATAAAATTGCAACTCTAGATACATTAGATACATTAACATAAATACAGAGTCAAACTTATTGAAGCCTAGAAGCCTTAATCTAACTTTATGTATGCATTGAAAGTGAAAAGTTTTAATTAAAAAATACAAAAGATACAATTATAAATCAAAATTATATGGATACATTTTATAAATTTTTTTTTTAAACATATTAGTTCCATTCTATAGCTAACATTGACATCAATATTAAGAAAATCACTGTCCACAAACATTTTCAGATACACAGATTTTACAATAATTATTCTAATGACATTTTTGCATTCAATTTCAGGCAGTAGATACATTTTTAAGCTTTTAATAATGCTCAAATACCATTGCATGCATATGAAATTGCATTGAAATTGTAAAAATGTTGCAAAATATTGATATAGATACATTTTTAATCTCTAATCATGCCCAAGATACATTTGTATAGCTATACAATTTTAATTTACTGCACTTTTACGTGTCTATTTACCAGATATTTTGAGTAAAATTTATTTAAGATACATTAGCATGGATTCTAAATTGCACTTAAACATGCCTAAGGATACTTCATTTATATATTAAACGACTTTATTTTAAAAATTAGTTGTTTAAAAGTGTAAAAGATACATTTCAAAAGAATGAGTAAAAGATACTCAAGATACATTAGTATAGCAACAAAATTTGACTTTGCTGTACTTTTATGTATCTAGATAAAAGATATTTTGAGGAAAATTTATTTAAGATACATAAGCATGTATTTTAAATTGCACTTAAACATGCCTAGGTACTTCATTTATACATTAAAAGATTTTATTTTAAAAATTAGTTGCTTAAAAGTGTAAAAGATACATTTTCTCTCTCTCTCTCTCTAATCATGCTCAAGATGCATTAGTATAGCAACACAATTAGAATTTTCTGCATTTTTATATATCTATGTAATAGATATTTTGAAAAAAATGTATTTTAGATACATGCCTAAGATACTTCATTTATGCATAAAAAAAATTTGATAATAATTGTTAAAAAGTGTAAAAGCTACATTTTCTCTCTCTCTTTAGTTTAGTTTTAATTTATTGCATTTTTATGTGTCTTTACCAGATATTTTGACGAAAATTTAGTTTAGATACACTAGCATTGATTCTAAATTACACTTAAACATGCCTAGATACTTAATTTATACATTAAACGATTTTAATTTGAAAATTAGTTGTTAAAAAGTGTAAAAGATACATTTTCTCTCTCTCTCTCTCTCTCTCTCTCTCTCTCTCTCTCTCTCTCTCTAATCACGCTCCAGCTACATTAGCAATGATACAAAATTGAAAATTGTTACACTTTTATAGTTCTAAATACGAGATATCAAAAATTTTGTGCAACATTTTAAGCTAGGGATTCTAAACCTGCTTAGATACATTATTATTCATACAAAATTACATTTTAATGTTTCTAGATACTGCATCTATACATGAATACAATTAATTATGTAAAGTAGTTGCAAAAAAGTGCAAAAAGATACTTGTTTGTCCCTATTCATGAACAAGATGCATAAGCTTAGATACAAAATTGCAATTTGTTGCCAACTAATTTGTCTAGATGCTTCAACTATACATATTAATTAAATTAATTTCGAAGTATAATTACACAGAAGAGTTGCTTCAAAGGACTTACTATTGTAGATACATAGATACTTACGCAGCTAAATACATACATAGAAGCATTCATCTAAGCATGCGTAAAATCATCTTTACAAATGTCTAGATATTTAGTTACATAGATACAAGTTTTTGCATTTACATATCCAACAGATACATTCACACTCAGTCAGTTAAGTTTTATGGCAGATACATAAACATTCCAATGTAGTATATTAGATACTCTGACTCTTCATATTATATATAAAAATACACACCCAACGTTTACAACAACAACAACTGCTTCAGTCGTCGCATTACGTACAAGCTGCTCTGCACTTAAATGACGCCTGCGCATTCATTTTTGGCGCGCAAAATTGTATCTACCGCAAAACTAAAGCGCACCAAAATTCATCCATTCACAGAATGTTGAATTTTGCTGCAAATAAATGCAAAAAAAAAAAGAGGAAAAAAACCTAAATGCAGACTCTCCGAATAGCAAGTCAAACAACTAAAAAAAAAAGCCGGTCAACATGCAAACAGCAACAAAAATAAAAACAAAAAAAAAATAAATAAATACAACTGCATGTGCCATGCTGCTGCTTGGCTATACATAAAATACTCGTATAACGTAGCAAATTTATAGTACACAACAACAACAACAACTACACCAGCAAATATAAGTTGTAGACGGCTTTTTGAATTGAATGTTTTTTATATATGGCACAACATTGGGTGTTGGCGCAAATATTACGTGGAGCAACAACAACAACAACAGCGCCAACAATAATAAACTTGTATATAATAGTAGTGTAGCTGCTCTTGTTCGTATCCGCCAGATACAAGTTGCAAGTCGTCGTCGTTCGTCGTTGTTGCCAAGCGCAATTTTTACTTTAGCTATATTTTGTTCTTCATGTTTTTGTTTTGATTTGTTTTTGCCTTATTTTGGCGACTTGATATTTTTTTAATTTAAGTGGTCCACCATCATATTAACGACTACGTCTCTCTCTCTCTATCTCTGCTCTTTTTTCCGGTCTTTATATTTATAAAAAAATGTACGAAAAGCCTAATTGAGTTCTTCTAGAATTGTGCAGATCAAACAGACACATATCTACAAGATACAAAATAGTACAATAGCAGCAGACACTTGTAACTGCAACGCCCCCAGCAATGCGTTCATTTTTTGAATTAAATGAACTATTTTGTTGATGATTCATTTGCAGCTCGCCGATGATGATGATATGATGATGACACAACTATGCATCCGTTTGTACGTTCGCTTGTCTCATGCCTGCCCGGCTAAAATTTTAGCCCACCCGTTCTTTTTTTTCTACACCCACCATGCCTGCCTGCCGCTTGTAACTCAATCTTGTTTATTTACGTGTTTGTCGTCTCGTCTATGTTTTATTTTTATTATTGTATTTTGCGCTTTTATTATAGCTCTCGTTGTTGTGTACGTTCTGATTTAAGTGCTGTTTTGTTGTAATTTTTTTTCTTAATACTTTTATTTTCAATTTAATACGTTTTACTGCAGCTTTGTATTGTTTACCTTTTTCATTTGCCTTCTTCTTCTTCTTCTTCTTCTTCTTCGACACCCCCTAACGCATCTGTATCTGTATCTGTCCATGTATATCTTGCTTGACTTTTGCTCTGGCTGTGATTTAATTTCTTGTAGTTAAATTTCAGTATTTATTTTGCTGCTGCTGCTTTTATTGTTGTTCTCAGAATTGCAGCTTGTTATTTGCTTGTTGTTTACTGGTATCGTTTATTGATATTCTTGTTGTGTGCTGCTCTTTGCGTCCTTGCTTCTCCCGACGTTAAGCTTTCATTTTCAGTTATTTTTAAATACTTATTAGAAATTCTTGGTTTTTCTGTTTGATGATGAAATAAAAATTCTTGCGAATTTATTGTTGTTGTTTGTTTAGTTGTTGTAACCGATACAATTTGTCATCATCGACTTTATTTTTTTATTTGCTGTTGACTTGTTTTTACATTGTTGCCGCCAATATTTTTAATGAGGTCTGTATATAAAAAAAACAGGAAATTTGCATACTTGTAGGCTGTTAAAAATGATTTTTTTAGTCAGAAACTTAAAATTTATACCAAAGCTTTTAAAGGTTTATTATTAGGAAAAAGTTTTTAAGTTTTGAATCTACAGAAGTTTTGTGTAAACTCTTCAGAAGATTTTGCCTAATATTTTTAGTGCCTATTTTTTAACTACTTTGCCTAGTTTTTTGCCTAGTTAAAAACTGAGCCTCTTAAAGGTTTGTGCCGCCAAAATATTTCAATAGTTTTGCTCTGATAAATTTCTAAGTTTTCATTCAATAAAATTGCCCACTTAAAGATTGATTTGATGAAAAAAATGTTGTAAACTTTTTACTCTCACCAAAAATATGCAATTTATAAGATAAGATAGAATAAGTTTTAAAGCATTTTTAAGGCTATGTAGAACAGAAAATTATGTTTATTGCTGACTTTAATTTGTTTTTATTTATTTATTAAATTTTTAGGTAAAAGTATTTTAGCATCTTTTAAATTACTTACGCATAGTTTTTTAATTTACTGTTCAATATATGTTGCTTTTTCTGAAAAAGTAGAATGTTGCATTTTTTTAGGCCTTTGCAGGCCATATTAAACGCATGACGTCAAATATTTTGAATTAGTATTGCTTTGATCGAGTTTCCTGAAGCTTACACTTAAGTACCTTTTCCTTACAATTTTGGTTGTAATACAGGTTGTTTGATATGCTTGAAATTTTAAATTCTTTACTTTTTACAAAAAAAAATGCATACTTCACGTCCTACAAATATTGTCAAAAACACACAAACTTTATCCAAACTGTTCAAGTTTTTTGTTTTAATGAATTCATGGAAACAGCTATTAAGTATTTTTTGCTCAACTGTGAGTTTTCTCTAAGTCTGTTTGTCTTATAAGACATTTACTTAAAAAATATTGCTTTATTTTAGGCGTTTTGCAAATTTATGTTCTCTATTTTCTTCAGTTTCAGCCACCAGAATGGTTGAATTATCTTTTGTTCTGATCAAGTTTTAAAAGTTTCTCTAAGAAAGCTCTCACAAAACTTTAATGTATTGACATTTCGTTTACTGAACAAAAAAAAAAATTAATAGTGCATACTTAAAGCGCGTTTATAGTGTACGCCCAAGCTTATTGTTGAAGCTGAAAAACGCTTCATGTATTATAATCATATGAAAAAAGCTGAAAGTGCAAGCTTATTCCGAACTTGCAACTAATTATTAAATGTTTTTCAGCGCATATATTTCTATCTCGTTCGCTCTGACATTTTGCATTTTGTTTTTTATTGTTGAAGATTATTGTTGAAGCTGAAAAACGCTTCATGCATAATCATATGGAAAAAGCTGAAAGTGTGCATAGTGCAAGCTTATTCCGAACTTAAAGCTACTGAGCCGAGCCGAAAAACACACTGGGACAGAAGAGATGCTATTGCTCAAATATGTTTTTCTGCTCGGCTCAACAATAAGTTTCTATAATTTGTTGTTTTGTTTTTGATCATTTCTTATTAATCATAATTTTTTTGTGCGTGGAGTTAATGACAAAATAAAATTTCATCGCTATTTGCTTCTTTCTTCATTTCCTTCTCCACACTCTTCAACATTTTTATTAAGTTCACAAAATACGTACACGTACTCCAATAATCTCAATAAGAGATACTTTCATATGTATGCAATAAGCGCGCACTATGAACACAAATAAGTTCAATAAGCTACTTTAATCTGTAATGCTAGGCAAACATGTTTGGTGAGGTTTTTTTAATTTGGTTGGTTTTTTACGCATAAAATAAGAAATAAGCTTTTCTCTCTTACACTTACAACAAAAAAGCTCACCAAACATGCTTGCCTGCAATAACCACAGCATAAGCAATAAGCGCGCACTATGAACACAATAAGCTCAAAAAAGCTACTTTAGGCGAAAGCGCAAATAAGCTTCGGCACGCCCTTATGTGCTCTGCGAACATTGTTTCTCGATAGGAAAATCTGATACGTTTCAAATGCATTTTTTTATATTTTTTTTAACATATTTAATACAAACTATTTTTCTTTTTGCCTGCTCTTAAGCTGTTCTTGGTTTCGACAAAACTGTATTGCATACTTCTAGGCCAACATTATTTATTTGTTTTATTTTTTTTAATTTATATTTTTTTATTTAGTTTTTCTTATATATTTTTTTATATTTTATTTTTTTACAAAATATTTTTATTTTTAATTTTTTTATTCAGTTTTTAATATTTTTATTTTTTTGTATATTTTTGAAATATCTTAAATTTCTGCATTTATTATGATTTTTGTCGGCAAACGTTTTTTACTTTTCATTTCTGCATCTCATCTTTTCATCAAAAAAACTTATATCTAGGACCCTCAAAAGCTTTTTTTAAACAAATTTCTATAAATAAATCGTGTCTACCAACACCAGCAAACACAACAAATACAGTCAGCAATACCAGCAAAATCTATTACAACTTTCAAGCGTACAAAACGCATCACAAATCAGCAGAGCGTGTGAACTTGGCTAAAATACATACTTTTATAGTCTTCAAACATAAACTTGTAAAAACTTGAAGTACTTAAAAGTGATTTTGTTGCCTTGATTTTTTCGCATCTATTTAATGGTTTTCCAACCAACAAGTCAAGCTTTGGTTACTCATCAGCAGCGAAACTTGATATTTTCTACCTAACTGACGCTCCCGCTCCCCTCCTTCCCTCTCCACATGCAACACTTCAATAACTTCAAATAAAATTCACACGGTTTTTTTACATCTCTATTATTTTCCTTCAACTTGTGGTCTATTTTTTTTTTTTTTTTAATTTTAAAAGTTCGCATATAATTTATGAGCTTTTGTTAAATTTTAATTTTTACTTATTTTTTTCCCATTCGCCTACTTTTTTTATCGCTCGCTTAACACTTGTCAAATACGCAATATTATTTATGTTAAGCATGTCTTCTATTGCTGTATGGTGCTGGTATGTAGCGGTGTGTGTAAAACTGAGTGTGTGCGCATATCTAAAGTAGAGTGCGTGTGCGGCGGCCTGCGACCTTCGTTAAGTTCATTATCATTACAACAAAATTTGCTATTCGGCAATTTGTGCTGCCGCTGTTGTTGTTATTAGTTTTGCGGCGCGAAAGCTTACCTACCAAAACCAATACCTTTACACAGTGGGCTCGTTAGCAAAAAATGCGCAACATTTTATTTCTCATTATAGAATAATAAGCAAGCATTTGCACACATATATCTACTTGTGCTTTTCTATTTATTTAATTTCGCTTACTTAACGCAATTGGCGTTAATAAAAAAAAATTTTTTTTTTTGGGCTGTTGAAATTTTTAATTATCGCAATTCGTGGTGTTTTTTTATATATGGAATTTTAATGATTTTTTTTATCTCTTACTTACTTTGCTTCTTTTTTTCATGCTCTTTTATTTCACGTTGAAGATCGTTGCTACTATCGTAAAATGCTTCAAATATTTTCGCGCGTGTTGTGTTTTATTTCCCTTCCTCTTCTTTTGTTTTCTTCTCCACTATTGTTTAAATGCGTAAATTCCAAGGTTGAATATTTGAGCATAAAGTTTAGTTTTCTTGAATTTGATAGTGTTAACATTTTGTAGTTGTAATTTTTCTTGTTACCAAGCGGCAGTTAAAAGCTGTCTGACATTTTTTTTTATTTTTGACGCAGCATTTACCTGACTGTCAAAGGCCAGTTGTTGACACATATTGCTGGCTAAACATTAGAAAAAATAATAATAATATAAATACTCCTCTATCATTGGCTTTTTAGAAAAAAAAAAATTTTATTTATATAATTTTTAATTAAGGTAAAAAATTTATTTTATGTTAAAGCTTTTTTCAGGATGATATTTTGAAGAACATTTTTTATACATTATGCTTTTAAAATGAATTTTTTTAAATTAAGCTTATTTTAAGCTTTAAAATAATGCTTTTTAAAAGGTGTCTAATAAAGCTTTTAAAAAATTTGTTTAAATAAAAATGGTTAATTAAGCTTTTTAAATACAATAACAAATGTTTAATTAAAAAGGGCTTTTAAAATAAAAGTTTTTTTAAAATAAAACTCTTAAACTAAATCTTTTTAAATAAAATAAAGCATTTTAGAACAACACTTTTTAAAATGAATCTTTTTTAAAAGCGTTTTAAAATTAAGCTTTCAAAATGAAGTTTATTGCTAAAGCTTTTTAAAAGATGATATCTTGAAGAAAATTTTCCATACATAATTCTACATAAATTAAGTTTTTTACAATTAAACTATTTTTAAAGCTTTATATATTATAAATAAATTAAATCAATAAAGTAAATAGTGCCTTATAAAGCTTTTAACATTTTTTTGTTATAAAGAGTTTGAAAAGTTTTTAAAATAAAGATTTTTTTATTTTTAAAATGAAGATTGTTAAATTAACATTTCTTTATGAAAAAGCTTTTTCAAAGATGATATTTTGAAGAAAATTTTCTATAAATAATGCTTTTTAAATGAAGTTTTATAAAATTAAGCCTTTATAAAGCTTTTAAAATAAAGCTTTGTAAATAGAGTCTTAAAATGCTTTTAAAATAAAGTTTTGCAAATAGAGTTATATATAGCTTTAAAAAAATTTGTTTAAAAAATAGGGTTTGAAAAGTTTTTAAAAAATAAAGCTTTTTAAAGTAAAACTTTTAAGAACAAAACTTATTAAAATAAAGCCTTTTTAAATTAATGCTTTTAAAAGAAAGTTTTATAAAATAAAGCTTTCAAAATGAAGTTTTTACTTAATCTTTATTAATCAAAGCTTTTTTATTAAAGCTTTAAAGCAAAGATAACCACTTCATAGCTCAAATAGCAAAAAAGGGGGCCTTTCGTCATTTTCTTGTATGCTCTTCTTGAGCAAAAATATGAAAACACAAACGCCCTGGGGCCATGGAAAACGAAGCAGTGGTGATCTCTGAAAATCTTTTTCAGATAGTTTAATGAAGCAAAGTTTTTAATAAACCTTTAAATGATGCTTTGAACAAATATTTTAATTTTAGCTTTTGCTCATTAAATTTAATTTAATTAATTTAATTCATTTAATTAAAGCTTTTACACAACTATTTTCTTAAATTAAGTTTTTATCATAAAGCTTTTAAAATAAATCTCAACATAGTGTTTTAGAATAAAGCTTTTTATAATATGGAAGATTTTTAAATCTGTCAAAAAGCTTGCCAAAAAGCTTTTTATAAATAAAGCTTTTACACAACTTTTTTCTTAAATTAAGTTTTTAGCATAAAGCTTTTAAAATAAAGCACTTAAAATAAAGTGTTTTAGAATAAAGCTTTTTAAAACTAAGCTTTTTGAAATAACACTTTTGAATATAAAGCTTTTAAAAATAAAGTTTTTAAAAATACAGCTTTGTTAAATAAATATTTTTAATGTTTTGTAACATTTTTTGAAGTGAAGTTTTTTAATAAGACCAAATTGTAGCAGACCTTCAATTTGGCATGAAGCTTTTAAGAATTTAAATATAACTATAACAATACTAAGCTTTTAACAGTTGACTTTTCAAGACGCAACTTTTTAAATGTAAATTTTCTTACATAAAGCAAAATCGTGGGCGTATTTCAATTTGGCATAAAAATTTTTAACTTCAAGTTTTTTATGCAAAAAGCTTTGATAAATTGACTGTAACATTTATTGCACTTTAAAGTTTTGGTTTATTGACGCAAACGTTAATTTCGAATTATAATTTACTCTAGACGAAGTCTAATTTTGAAAATGATTATCTCTTTTCTTTTGTTCTCTTTAAACACAAATTTTTGTTGAATTATTTTGAAACTATCTCTGCCGGTTTAAATATTTTAACACTGCTTTCATAAGTTTTTGACAATTTAATATGCGCCACGCTTATATTTTGCCCTGTACAGCATTAAATGCTCTGCTTGCTATTGCCATTTTTTACTCATTATCCTTCTTTCTCACAAAAATAACGACGCAGCTTCTGTTGAATTTTCCCGTTAGAAAAAAAATGTATGTGTCTGCACTTCTATTTAAGCGATGTTGCAGCCCCTCGGATGACTATAAAAAATAAGACTTCCTGCCGGCCAGCAGAATATTTCTCAAATCATATCCGCACCCGCACCCTTTACATCTTACTGCCTTTTCTTGTTGATGTTGATTACGTTGTTGTTGCTGCGTCGCGTCAAGCTCAATGAATATTTTGTTGTTTGCACACGTGTAGCAATAAAATTTTACTCTCAAGGTCGTACGATGATGATGTTAACAACCGAATGACGACCGAAACCATCATGGCAACCAAACGACCGACCGACCACCCACCCAGCTACGCACTCACTCTGCCACGGTTGCAAATACATAAAATAATCTTGTGTATATACAATCTTGTGCTAACACGTTTGTTTATGCCGCGACCAACGCCTCACGCACCACCCAGTTTTGCCGCCTACCACCCACCACCACCCACTGTTCTCAATTGCGCGCCATTTATTTAGATAATACCAGCCCAGGCAGGCACTTAAAAAAGTTTTTTTGTTGTGTTTTTTTATGCATTTTTTTTAAGGCTGTTTTTATTGTCTACCTCAAAAGCTTAACATGCACGCATATTTTTCTTTATGCTTTAATTTAAACAACAATTTTTTTTGTTTGTTTTTTTTCCTTTTTTCCCTCTATATAAATTAATATAAATGATGAGTGTAGGGTCGTTGCGTCGGTGGGCGTTGTTGGTTGTTGGGCAGATGTGCCACACCTTATAACTCAAACTCCTTACTGCTTGTAAGCTTGTCTTCTCTTTTTGATTGTTTTTCTCACAAAAGCTTTGCCTTTTTTGGTCTTTAGTCTCTTTTCCTGCCCTTTACTTGCGGCTTTCTCTCTACTCGTTGCTTGCAAATACAACAAACACAAATATTTACTTTATGCTCTTCAACTTTTAGAGCAGAGTGGTTTGAGTCTTTCTCTCACTCTCTGCTTACTTTTGTTATATGCTGCTATCGGGTTTATGTCGTCAGTTTTGTTGTTGCTGCTGCTGCTACGTTAGATTTAAACATTTTATGTGTCTGGCTTTCTTAACCTCTGTGCTCCCATCATCGAACTTTTGCAATTTCTACATTGATCCCTTTTTACTTATTTTGAGTATATAAAGCTTTGAGCACAGCTTCCACTAATGTCTTTTTTGGCAAAAACAATTTTTTTGTGTTGTTGCCTGCCATGCCGCGCCCTGCCTCATCCTGTATGCGTCTGCATTGTTGCTGGTGCTGTACTTTGGGAATTTTGTGTATGTCTGCAGTCAATTTTGACAGGACATAAAATGGTTCCCTATTGTTTTTGTTTTCTAATAACGTTCGGTGGTGGGACCAGGAGTTTTTCTACTTAATTTTTGCCGCAGTCAAAATTAAAATCTTGAAGCTTTTAACGCAGCTTGTTTTATCATTAATTGTTGTTTTGTCACATTACTCCCAACCCCCGTACAAGCCTCATTAATTCTCAAACAGCAACAGCTTTTAACTAGCTACAAATTGGCATGCTTACAAAATGTCTTTTAAGTGCCAGGACAATTGCTATATAGCCAACATAGTTTTTTTTAGTTTTTTTAATACCAGATTTTGAAGTGTCAAAGAGCATCCTTTAAGCAGTAACTTGTTTTTCTTTAAGTTGCTGTTCGTATATTCACCCCTTTCCAGTTGTTGCCTCTTACTTAAAATGCGCCATAAAATTCGCATTTGCAACATTTCTACAATTTATTGCATACTTTTTTGCGTTAAGTGGCTAAACTTGTTTTTCAAGTGTATTCCTGTTGTTGCAACGGCTATGTCAGGGGTCAAAGTTTTGTTGTTTTTTTTTTTGTTTTTTGAGCAAGCAACATTTTTCAATTTGCTACAGTTTTGCTCCCACTTTCTGTGAAAAACTTTCAACATACATGCATAGTTTTATTGTTTTTGTCTTCTCTGTCTCTCACTCTTCTTCGGTCTACTGAAGTTGTCTGCTAATTTTTTTTTTTTATAAATATTTATAGCCTTTACTTGCTTAAAAGCTGACAAATTTTTTATTAAATTGCTTTTGAATTAAATTTTATTTGCATTTGTTTTTAATTACTTTTAATAAATGTTACTCATACGCCCCGTGACAGCAATTTTTTATTACGCTTAAAATAGGTTTGTCTCTGTATGTTTGTCGGAATGTATATACATATGTGTAATTTTTGTGAACTTTCTAGAAATTGTAGTCATCAAAACAACAAGAACAACAACGTAGAACTATTTTTAATTAACATAAATACTGGTTTCAGCCGATCAAAACTGACTTCTTATGGCTCGTGTGAAGCGTTTACGATCTGTCTGACTGTCTCTTCGCCCGTCTTCATACTTATATACCAATCCATTCATTCTTAAGCCTTTTCAATGGCCTATGATGTAATTTTAGCTTATTTTGCATGCTTTGCTCTGCTAGTCGGCTTTTAGTTTTGGAATTTCTTTAATTTTTTATTGCTTTCTGTTTTTGCCTTGATTCTTTTTTTTTTTTTAATTTCATGTTTTTATTAGTATTTTTTTCTTCAATTTTCCCATTAATTTGCTTTGTTTTGCTCGCTCCTATCTAAACATTTTCGTGCCGTTTGTGTTGGCTGCGTCTGTGGCTTTGTTTATTTTGCTACTCTACTTCTACTTTGCTGCTTTATGCTGCAGACTGTTTGCTGGGTTGACACACCCAGAAGAACAACAATTAAACATGAAGCAACAAATACAACAACTGGTTGGGTTTCTAGTAACAACAAGTAGACATTTTTTAGTACCAACAGGTAGGCATAAAATTCTTCTTGAGTAATTTTACGTGATCTTTGTGCCTACAATTTATGTATTAATTTTTTTTAGAAAAAGTTGAGGAAAGCTGAAGTTTTGCGAAAATTTAATGCATCATTTAGTTTATAAGCAATTTTTTTTTAAAATTTTTTTTTGTGCTGAATGTGCAGAATATGCTACTAATTCCATAAAAAAGTTACTTTTTAATCCATTAATTTTGTATCACGAAAAAGCACACCAACGATAGACAAGACACGAACAGCAGCAATACTATTTTCCATACAAAAATCTTGTGTCTTGCTCATCGTTATTGTGCTTTTTCGTGATATAGAATGAAGTCGTTAGAACATGCATGAAAATTCCTGAAAGTTTTCTGAATAATGTTTTAATTAAATAAAACTTACGACTTAAGCACAAACTTTTAATAAATAAATAAATATTTCTTTAAAGCTTTTAAGCTAATTTTAAATACTTATAATTTTTAAAACTTTTTCGAAAACTGAAGCTATTTTATCAAAAGATTTAAAAATTATTAAAAAAGCACAAAGCTTTTTACAAAAGCTCAAGTTTTATGTAAGCGTAATTTTTATAAAAAAAAACCTGACATGTTGAAAACTTTAAAGCTTTATGCGTAAAACTTATGTATTGAAATTATATACTTATTGGTCTTGTATGTATGTTCAGCATTTCCGCTGTAATGCTATTGCAGTGATAATTAAAATTAGCAGCAGTAGCAACAATTGCATCCGCCAGCATGTCATGCGAACAACTGTTGCCGAACGAATTGCGCGCCAACAATATTAACACGTTCTACTCTGTCTGTCGTTAGCTGCAATTCGAGCTGGCTGTCTGTGGTTCTTTCTGCTGGTAAGAAAAATCCTCGTAGCCGCGTCTGCGCAAATCAAAGTCTAAAGAAAAGAAAAAATTACACCAAATCAAATATGGTGCGGAAAAGTGAGAGTCAGCTTAGCTGGCTAGACTCTAGTTACTTCAACGTTTAAGCGCCGCTCAGCACCGACCGCCCGCTTATCTCGTCCGCTTCAAATGCACCCAGACAACAACTTGTTTTTCTTAACTGGTATCTGTTTAACCCTCGTCTGCTGCTTGCTTGCATTGCTTGTTATGCTTGACTGACTTCAAGTCAGCCACCCAAGGCAAGACATAAAATTGCATTCATCTATCGATCCATACAGCTGCTCATTCATTCAGCGGTTTCTTGCTTAGCTCTTTAGCTGTTGTGGTTTTACAATCATTTCTACTAGCTTTCGCAAAAAAAAAAAAAAAGTGCGAGAAAAAAATAATTCAAGTGATCTTTAATTTTTATTCCCTCTTTTTGCTGCGGCTACGTGTCTCAAAGTACAGTTTGATTAAGCCTTCTGGCTTCATTCATGCATTTCATTCATTAATTTTTTTTTTCTACTAGTACTGGCTGTGCCTCAACCGCAGACACTCTCGTCGTCGTCGTCGTTGTCGTCTCTCATCCAACCTCCCCAGTATTTTGTATAACCTTTGATCGTTGTTTGTTGGCGTTGTGGGAGAATTAGTCATTAGGTTTTGCTGTTGCTGAGATCGGATGCTAAGTAACCAGAACTTAAAGCATCCGCTACAGCATCAAGAACGACAACGCAAACGATGACGAAGACTCATCTTTTAAATTCTTCACTTAACACTTGCAGTCAAATGTCAGAATATATTTTTGCGCGCCATTTTCTGTAACTTACATGTTGTTGTTGTGGCGTGGGAAACATTGCCAGCAGACTTTCAATAATTTTGCGTATGTTTAATTAAAAAAAAAAAAAATTACTGAAGTATTTGCAACTGTAGCCTAGAAACCTTGCAAGTGTTTCAATTCTGCAAAATTTTATGAAAAAAACAAGTTACAAAAATATTGAAATTCTTTAAACTTCAAGTTTTCGAAAGCTTTACATTTAGAAAAGCTATAAAGGCTTTACCTTTACAATAGTTTTTATGAGCTTTTCCTTTTGAAAAATAATAATATTTAAAATATGATACAATGAACCAGATAGCTGCAGTGCTGCCTGAGCTCTCATTTTGTCAACCATAACTGTCAAAAGCGTTCAAAATTTTTTCAGTTTGCATACTGTTTTCACATTTTTTTAATGAGCTTTGACAGTTTTGAGTCCTTGCTCTCTCCCTTGCTGCTACCTGGTTAATTTTATCATAATTTAAAAGGTTTGAAAAAGATTTATATTTGAAAAACTTTATTTTCCATAAGCCATTTTTTTAAGAAGCTTTAAAAAATTTATAAACTAGAGCTTTTAAGATGCTTCAGTAGTTTAACTATTTCCAAAAGTTTGTATTACTTAAATCTTTTATAAAGCTTTAGCAACTAAAAGCTTTTAAAAACTTAAGTAACCAAAAGATTTCAAAGACTTTAGTAACCAAAAGTTTTCCAAAAGCTTTAACTTAAAGCTTTCAAAAATCCATATCCATCAAAAGCTTTCAAAATTCTATAATAACCAAGAGCTTTCAAAAATCTATATTAAACAAAAGCTTTTAAAAAGCTTTATTGAGCGACCAAAGGCTTTAAAAATGGATTGGCAACTAAAATTTTTTAAACAGCTTTAGCAAATAGGAGCTTTTAAAAAGCTGTAGTGCCCAAAAGCTGAAAAAATTCAAGTAAATAAAAGTTTTAGTATCTTAAAGCCTTCCATATTCTTAAGCAACTTAAAGCTTTCAAAAAGCTTTTTATTACATAACAAAATTTTTTTAAAAGTATTAAAAAGCTAGTTTTCAATTAAAGCAAAGCTTTAAGATTTAAAAATACTTTTTATTTAAAAAGCTTTTGAAAAGCTTTGATTTTTAAAGGTACAAAAAGCTTTGGAAGAGCTTAATATTAAAGCCGGTTTTAAGCTTTAAAAAAGCTTGCATTAAATTTTTTTTATTAAAATTTTTTTAACTGAACTAAAATTTAAAGAAGCCTTAGTTTTAGCTGAACAGTTTGAAGTGCTCAATAAATTTTTGATTACTAGAAAGCTTTATTACTCAAAAGCTGCCGATATTTGCTATATAAAATATAATGTTGTAAACTGGACCTAGTTCTCGATTATTTATGTTTAAACATTTCACAACACGCACAACACAATTTATCATAAGAAACTGTCAAAGTCCTTGCAAGTGCTGAAATAGCCAATTCGTTTTCTTTTTTTCTTTATAAAACTTTCAATTCGAACAAAACTTTATGATATGTAAGTTTAGTGTTTGTTTTGTACAAAAGCAAAATTTAATTTCCGTTGCAATCCGTTGATATCTTTTCTGTGCTCCCCCTACCCTCTCCGCTTTCTTTCAAACCTATTTTTTTTTCTTGTGTTCTTTGTCTGTCAATCCTTTGACAACTTGCATTTATTTCCGCTGCTTTTACGCTTTTGAAGTGGTTACAAACACACAGACAACACATTTCCTGTCTCTGTATGCATTCATAAAAATATGATATGCGCTGAAATTTTGAAAATTGCGCGGGCAATTTTTTCTCAGACTTTTTTTTGTCGCTACTACTTGGCTTTGTTTACAAAATACACATCAACAATATATACAAAAAAAAAAACAGCAACATGTTTATCCGATGTCTCATTAAGTAACAGCAGCAAGAACAACTACAACAACGAAGCATCAACATGTGTTTAGGTTTTTATATGCAAATTTAATAAAAATAGAAAAAAAAATGACTGTCGCAAATATAAGCCGCGAATCGCACATGTGTCAACAATATTGCACGCAGCAGCAACAATTGTCGGTACTCACTGTGAGTGCGATTGTGTGTGTGTTTGAGCATTCACAGAAAACGTTTTGGAATTTCAAGTCTTTGTTTATTTTTTCTTTTATCTCTCAAAATGCAACGGAAAAATGCATCATGTATTTAAATAGCATGCGAGAAAAAGCGAAAAAATAGCATAGCTTGCATGTGAGAAATATGCAAACTAATTGCTGTTGTTGAGGTTTGTCTTGAAGAGGCGTTTAATTTAAATTGAGTACATTTTTCCGTGACGCCTGGTGACACATAAACACACTCACAGCTTGACTGGCAGAAAATTTTTATAGGAAATCATCTTATTTCTTTATATATTTTTTGTAAATCTAAACTTTTAAAGCTAAATCAATTTTAATTTTGTTTTAAAATTATATGATTTCAAGCTCTTTTCAAAACGCTTTTCAATTTAATTATTTTTGTTCTATTTTAACTGAAGCTTGTCAAGCTTCTCTTCATTGCAACGGTGTGTGCAATCAAATTAGACATGGGCAACGCAGCAAAAAAGTTCTGCGCTTATACTTCAACTCAACCGCAGTTTACTGTATCAGCGAAATGTGTTAACTCAGTTGCGCTATGGCTTAGTTTAAAATGCTATGATACCTGCAACAAAAGTACTTTGATGAACGCAGTCTGATTTGCGTTTGACATTTTTTTTTAGTTTGTTAAGTTGAATAGCGCATTTGATGAAGTTAGCGCAGCTTAGCCTCATTTTCAAAAAATGTAACAAATCAAATCAAAGTTTTGTAGCAATATATTAAGAGAGAGCCAGAAACTATTTGTATTACTGCGTTATTGCGTTTTTTATTTTAATGAAAAAAGTGTATCAACGCAATAACGCAGTTAAGTGGGCTTCAACTCAATAACACAACACAGTGCTGTGTTACCCATGTCTAAATCAAATAGCTAAACACTTAACTGCATTGCATATTTGTGGGCGTTGTTGCAATTTTCCACCCACTCCCACATCCGTTGCTAGCGGCGTCATCATCAATAGCTTCATGCATACAAAAAAAGGCGACTGACTCACTGCTTTAAGTGTTGTTGTTGTTGTTGTTGTTGTTGTTGCTGATTTTTGTTCTTGTGCCATCATCACTTTGGAATTTTTGTTATTGTTGCCGTTGTCGCTCTTGTTGTTATTGTTATTTGTGGATTCTTGACTTATATCAAATAACTGTCATGAAAAACTTGCTCTGTTCTATCAAACAACCAGCCAAACACCCACTTAAGTTGCTGCTATGCACTCAATGACGCGGACAACAACAACAGCAAACAACTATCTATTTAAGCATTCCAAGAAGCAATGTGTAAATGTTGTTGCGCTCTTCTTTACTTGTGGGCTTAGTGTGAAATTTGCGAGGTGTTCGCGTTAGAGTTAAATTTGAGTAAAATTCTTAAATGGCCAGATTGATTTGTATGCAGTACAAATATTATTTTTTTCTGAGAATTTGCTAAATTTTGTGAATGTTTTAACACTAATTAGCTTTAAAATACAAAATTCGCCCAAATGCAGTAGTGCCCAGCTAGTGACTCAATTGACTTAGTTGACTCAAGTGCTAAAATTTTTTAAAAACTATTGCTGCTGTGCATTTTTTTTGTGCACTGCGTGGCTTGGGAGGTGTTTGAGTTGAATTTATTAAATTTTGTGAATTTTTTACACGACTTAGCTTAAAAATGTGATTCCCGCAGAAATTTTGCATATTTTGCTGAAAGGATATATACAGTCATGTACACATTATTAGCACAAATGTTAATTTTGATAATTTTTTTCAGATTTTTTGAGGAATATTTGCTAAATTAGTGAGTTTTTCACATAAATATGCTTCGATTGATTTGATTCGATTGATTGGTTCGAGTGATTTCCATAGAAAAATTTTAAGTTTTCGCTCTAAAGCATTAGTGTCCAGCTAATGGCTCAGTTGGTAAAACTGACTGACTCATATGATCTTATTTTCTATTTAAAATTACTTTGTTTTCCCAAAATGCATGGTATATCTCTCGTAATATAGCCTCAAAGTTTAGTAGTTCCTTTGAAGCTACTAAATTCCTTTTCCGTCAACCAACCGTCAGTTAATAAAAAAAAAACCAATTGAAATTGAGTTGATATTGAGTTGATATAATTGCCATTTTTATCAAAACACTTGTATGTATTATATAAATTAAGCAATTATTTTTTGCCTGCAAAAAAGAAATCCCTCAACTCAAAGCGTGTCAATCTCTGTTCTTCTCTTTCAAGCTTTATTGTCAACTCAAGAGCTCTATAAGAGAAAAATCTACGTAAACACAATTTCTATTTCCACTCTACTAAAGTATTCGTTGCCAAGTTACAGCATTTTATTTTATTACAAGCTACTTGTTGATTTGTTGTTGTCAAGCGCTTCGTTTTCAAAGCCAAGCTACTAGCAATAGAGTCAACAAAAACAGCAATAACAATAATAATAACAAAAGGTTGAGAAAAAAAAAATGATTTCAAAGATAAAACTCATAAAAATTGGCTGCGCATGAGCAAAAGTTTGAATGAAACGAATGAGTCGAAAGTAGCTTATGGAAAATTTTTATCAAACAAGTGTGTAGCGCATAAATTTCAACAATTTGAACTATAAAGCTTACATAAATTTGCATAAATATTTTAAACTTTTTTATTTTTTATATCTCAGATTAAACGATTATGCATGCAAAGTTGTTGCTTGGCTCTGTTTCTTTTCGTACTACAGGTTCGATTTAAATATAATCAAATACTGCTGATCTCGCACGATCTATACACACAGACAGCACCTTACCCCACAACTATCCACCTATTCTCTTCTCTATTCATTATTTTTTTTATCAATAAATGTCAATTTTATTATAATTTACTTTCGTACGAGTACGAGTAATATATATAACAAGATTGTTGTTGCCGCCAACAACACACGCACACACACTCGGAGAATAAAAAAATTTAAAGAAAATGCAGCAACAACAACGCGTAGCTAGATAAAAATTTTTATGTCTTTAGAAAGGTAATAAAATAAAAATTGGAAAGACCCAAGACAATACAAGACAGCACAAGAGACACGACGATGCTGCTAATCAGCGTTTTAAAATGTATGTCATGTCGTTAGGGGGCTAGAAAGTGGCAACTAAACTGCACACAGGCAAGCAACAAAGTTTCAAACTACCTGCTTTTAAAAGAGTATCTAACACTTTACAGGAAATATTGTTTATGTATTTGCTCAATAATTCGAAGAATACACCATAAAAACAGATACTGTACTCCTCAATTTAACTCGATTCGATATTGATAAGCAGGTTGAATGGTCAAATGTTAACTATTGAATATATTTATATATTAATTTATAAAATAAAAATTAGTATACGTTTTATGAAGAACGGAAATTTTGCCGCCCTATCTTTTGCCGTCAATTCATAAGTTTATAGCACCCTTTAGCGTTTCATTATTCAATTAAAGATTTCTGTGATCTTTATGAGTTGCTTTAAGTAAATAATAATAATCTAGTCACGTAATTATCATTATTTTACGTATTTATGTTACTCTTGAACGTGGTTTCATTGATCACCATTGATGTTTATGGTTTGAAAATTTGTTCATTAGTCTTGAACTGCTGGGACTTTTTTTAATTTAAAATTCACCTGAGACATTTTTTTTCTATTAATGCTCATTTATTTTTTAGGCTTTATTTAAATACCTTTTGATTTGACTATTATTTTGTTTTTATTAAATTTTGAGTTATTTATTGTTGGATCAACACATAATTTGTCATTTCACTATTTGAAACCGATCTTATGCCATTTTATGCCATTTTATGCCATATTTGTATTTGTTATTTGACTGTTTGAAACCGATCTTATGCCATTTCATATCATATAATGATATGATTTCAATCTTGATCTTAACCATCTTGAGCTAATCGTATGTTTTGATAGCTTTAGAATAGACAATAATTTACTCATTTGCTGTTGATCTTGTCTGATAACGATCAGCTTTGATTTGATCTTGAGTTGTGTATCCATGATCTTTACTACCTTGAGTAACCATGATGCTTACTACTTTGAATACTGATCTTACTGATCTTTATGTTTGTTCGATAATTTGCTTATTTGCAATAATAGCTCATTTGCTGTTGATCTTGTCTGATAGTGATCAGCTCTGATTTGATCTTAATTTTTGTATTCATATTCTTAACTCCTTTGAATACTGATCTGACATAACTGAACTTTAAGTTATGCTTGACAATTCGCTCATATGTAATAATTCGTCATTTGCTGTTAATCTTGTCTGATAATGATAAGCTTTGATGTGATCTTCAGTAATCTTTACTACCTTGAGTACCTATGATCTTTATTACTTTGAATGCTGATCTGTACTGTTCTGACATAACTGATCTTTAAGTTGTGTTCAGATTTGATCTTAACTGATAATCTTTGTACCGTCCATACTTATTTTTTTTTTCCTTAGCTACCATATGTTTTGTTTTAACAATTTTATCTTATCTCTTAACAATTTTATCTCTTCTAAAAATGATCTGTTTCGTTTTTCAGTCTTTATATTATTGATCTGTTCTTTCAGTCCGAATTTAACATGGAGCTAATTTGCTTTGTATAAAAAATAAATTTGCTGTGATCTCCGATTTGATCTTCAGTCTTTTTACTGCCGATCTCTACTTCTCTCAGCCCTGAGCCTTAAAATATTGACTTGATCTTCCTTTTGTTCATTTCGATACTGATCTTTTCCTTTTTGAATGTTTAAAATGATATTTTCTTAATGATCTTTACTTATTTCAATACTGATTCTCTATTCAGAGCTAGTTTCCGATTTTTTTTTTTGATAATTTGTTCGTTGCTATTGATCTATAAAGTTTTTCTGATGTTTTGTGATTTTTATATTGTTAATTCTTTTTCTGATGATCTTATTCTTTAGTCTGGGTTAGCTCTAAAAGCAGTCATGCTTTGGTTTATTTTAATTTGCCAATTCTGTTGATATAAACTATTTTCAGTCTTTGACTTAACAACTAATTTGTGCTTTTGACACTGATTTTATATGAGACTTATCTTTTTCGAATTGATCCTCACTTGTTTTGTTGTGATATTCACACTTTAGTTTTACCCTTGATTTTTTTTTAGTTTTTACAAGAAATTTTTTCTTAGACTGTTGATCATATATGAGACTGATCTTCACATACTGATCTACAGATGATCTGAAGTACTTTCAGTGCTGATCTCAACTTTTGAATTGTGTTTTTATTCTACTGATCTTTACGGATTTGACCTTCAACTTTTAGCTGTTGATCTTTGATATTGCTCTTATATGAGACTGATGGAAAAAGATCATTGATTCTCACTTATTTCGAAGTGCTGATCTTTGCTATCGATTTTATATGAGACTGATCTTTTTCCAATTGACCCTCACTTGTTTCGTAGTGATATTCACACTTTAGTTTTGCCCTCGATTTTTTTAGTTTTTACAAGAAATGTTTTCAATCAACAGTCGTAAGATCATATTTGAGACTGATCCTTCACATACTGATCTACAGATGATCTGAAGTACTTTCAGTGTTGATCACAACTTTTGAGTTGTGTTTTCGTTCTACTGATCTTTACGGATTTGATCTTCACCTTTTAACAGTTGATCTTTGCTATTTGTCATGCTGGTTTTTACTATACACTATACTTTCTTCTTAATTCTTACTTATATAACATCGATTTATGCATTTCATTGCATCAATTTCACTGCTATTTGTTATACGGTATACGGACTGATCCTTTTCAAAATGTTAATAATTTTTTTTAATCGATTGATTATTACTAATTCCCTTTACTTTATTTTAAATAACCTGTCACAATTTTACTCAGCATTCCATGACTAGATTATGTCGTATTTTAACTAACGAACGTCAATATTTTTTTTTTTTTGTTTTTTATCAATTATTCATCGATCAACCAAACTTATATTTTTTAAATAGTTTTCCCAAATGTTTTTTTTTAATGTACATTTTTTCACCAATGATTGGCTGCATCATGAGTCCATTGAAACCGGTTGAAACTGCATTCCTAAGCTTGAACTATGCAAAAAATTTGCAGTCACGCTGTGGCAGACTCAGCGTCGTGTCGTGTGTCTGCCTTTGTCTGTTTATCTTGGCATTCATGGCTGTGTTGCCAACCAACCAACCTACCAACTAACTAGTCAGCAGAACCTTTCAAACAAACTCACCAGTTTAACCAGTCTTTTTTTCCCGCGTCTACTTATATAAAGTTATGTCAGCAAACATGTTGCTGGCAACTTTATTTTATACTATTTGTTGCTAAACCTTTATTTTAAGGTCAAATTTTTACGGTGTGTGTATTTTTTAGCCTTCAAAAGACTAACAAAAAATTTGGCAGATAATTGCGCTGAACTTTTTTTTTAGTTAAAACGTCGCCAGTTTTGTGTTCATCATCAGTCAAAATGCATTATTTAGCTTTAATAGTTTTTACTGCCTCCTTTAGACATCATCTATCTGTTGATAAGAGATTTCTTTAATTATTTTCTTTTGTACAACATGTTGCTTCGAACAAGTGCAGGAATGCTGCATAATTTTTCTGTCGAAGTTCGCTGCAACAACTTAACTTGGAGTGGAACTTATCAGACGATCTTGCCTTGCAACTTTGTTGGTTTTTTCTTTTTTTTTTGGTTTTTATTCAAATGAGTTGCTTGTGCTTTTGTTGTAAGACTACATCTCGTGATGTTGATAATAACAATAAAAATGCTGATGATGATGATGATGATGATGACGACGACGACGACGACGACAACAGTTTTGCAGCAATGAAAGTGATTCTCATCTCATCCATGATCGTGATCTTTGCGAAACCAATAGCTTGAGTGCAAGATCATCATGCATTAGCATTTATTGCCGGTCGTTCGGTTGGTCTACGACTTGAAAGTTGGCGGCTGCGACTGCACTTTAAGTCTGGATTTACTCTTTTTTACATTTTTAATTTGTTGTTGGGAATTCTTTGCATGCCGATCGTTTTGGCCTGCATGATCTTGTGGTGCTTTTCTCCCCCCTCTGCCCGCTCTGAAGTATTGAAGCGCTAATTTTGCTTCAATATAGTTTGCTAGTAAATCCACCTGTAACTCGTTTTGTTGTGGTTGTCATCAGCAATGTTGACCGGTTTAACTTGCTGATGATATTTGAACTTTAGTATGCAGAAAATGTGAAAAAACCTATAAATCAACCAACAGACATAGTTAATCTTAAAAGCTAGAATAACTTGGAGATAAATGATTGATATTCAAATATTCCTTTAAATAGTTGTGTGTGTGAATAATTTTAATTTTTTATTTAAATAAATTTGTTGCTAAGATCAATTTTCTTTTTTTTTTAAACGCACGTGTAGTAGCTACAATTCTTTATTCTTTGTTTCTTTTTGTCGAATTGTCATCGCATGTCCCATGAATTTTTTTTTTCTTAGCGTTGAAATTCAGCAGCAAGTTATCATAAGTATGCTCATCTTTTTATGACGGAAACGTTTTAATCTATTTCTTATTTAAATTGTTGCTATTAACTTGCTGCTTAATCACTGAACTGTGATGGTTTTTATTCATTAAAATATTGAGCTTTATCACATTAATTCACTTGAATTAATTACCTACTTTTGTGAAGGTTTGTTTCTTGCTGTTGTAGAGGAGCATTAAGCTTCATAATATTTTTTTGTCTTGGCAACTGCGTTGTTGCTATGACTGACTGATAGCACTTGTTACTGAATGTTAGCGGCAAGTTGAATGTTTTTTTTTTTATTAAACTGAAGCTTTATTTAAATGAACTCCCTTTTTTTTGTGCATTTTTCTTAAGATTTGTACGCCAAATTTCTGCATAATTAATTGTTATTGCTTGAGTTTAAAAAGAAAACGCTTTGATTTGTTTTTTATTATATTAAAACAGGCTAATATATTAAAACAGTTACAATTCATATATATATGTATATATCATATACCATCGATCCTACAAGGAGCATATATATCCTACAAGTCTTATATAATTTGGCGATATTTATTTGTTTGCAAAATAAATCATTGCTTTTCTTCAGGGTACTTGAAAGTAATTGTGTAATTATCGGTCTTATTACTTTGGATGGTAGCAAAATTGTTCGATTTCTTATGTGTAGACGCTTAACAGAAAGATGCAATAATTTTTCTGTGTCATTTATCTAATTTTCTTCATAGTACTTGAATGTAATTGCTTTAAATACTTTGCATAATCTCACTTAAATTGCACTCTATTAGCTTATGAATGAATTTATTAGAAAAAATGTTTATGTGCAAAATAAATCATACTGCTTTTCGTCAGGGTACTTGAAAGTAATTGTTTAATTATTTGGTCTTATTACTTTGGATGATAACAAATTTGTTCAATTTCTCATGTGTAGTAAAAGAAGATGCAATATTTGTTCTGTGTAATTTATCTATTTTTCTTCATAGTACTTGAAAGTAATTGCTTTAATTACTTCGCATAATCTCACTTAAATTGCAATATATTGGCTCATGAATGAATTTATTGCAAAAAATGTTGATTCATGTTGCCATTTTGCAACGCATTACCACGATTATGAATGAATTGCTAGTAATTACTGTGTTATTTCTAATATTGTAAAATGTTGCTTTCTTTATGAAGAAATTTAATTTTGTTAGGAAATTCTTTATTGATGTTATATGAATTAATTGCAAGTAGGTACTTTGTTTTTAAAAGGTTTTATTTAATAAAACATAATAACAAATATTGTTAATTTAAGCACATTTTTTCTCTCCCTCATTTATCCCTACTTGATTTACTAGTTTGTATTAAGAAAGTGCAAGTTAATGCTTTATTTAGTCTTCTCATATGCAGAAAAGTAAAAATAAATTTGTCTTCAACTTTTAGCCAATATTTGAAGTAAATACAAGTAACTATTTTGTGAAATTCCATTTAAATAACAAAATATTGTAAATCAAGATTTGTTTTGTGTGCTGAGACTTTGTTCTGATAATACTTTTTTACTTGATTCTAACTATTTTTGGTAGTAATTACAAGTAATTAAAAGTAATTACCTTGTCAAATTGAACAGAAGTTGCAATATTTTGATATATTGACCATTTTGTGTTTTAAATGTAACATATTGGCATCATAAAGCTTATTATTTCTATATATTTTAAAAGTAATTAAAAGGAATTGCTATGCTTATGTCGACTTTAAAAGTAATGGATTGAAATGTGTGTGTAAATTGATAAGAAATTTTGGGTTTTCCAACTTTTTGCAGCTTATTACCATAATTTTTTGAAGTACTTGCAAGTCAATAAGTACTTGCTAAGTAATTGCAAGTCAATTCTTTAATTATTTTTCTTATATGAAGCCAAGTTGTAATACATTTTTATATTGCCAGCTTTTTACTTCAATTTTAAGCCAATATTTGTAGTATATGCAAGTAATTACATTGTGAAATTCTATTTAAATAAAAAATATTGTAATTTAAGTTATGTTATAGGCTGAAACTTCATTTTAGCATCTTTTTTCACTTATTTGTACCTATTTTTGGTAGTAATTACAAGTTATTAAATGTAATTACAAGTAATTAAAAGTAATTACAAGTAATTACAAGTAATTACAAGTAATTACAAGTAATTACAAGTAATTAAAAGTAATTACAAGTTATTACAAGTAAATACAAGTAATTATTATAAGCAGTTACAAGCAATGACGAGTAATTACAAGTAATTACTTAGAAAAATTGAACAGAAATTGCCATATTTTGATGCGTTGGCATCAAAATTTTTGTTTTAAATATTACATATAGGCATCATTAATCATATTATTTCTATAAATTTGAAAAGTAATTAAAAGTAATTACTATAGTATATCGACATTTAAAAAAAATGCGTTGAAATATATGTGTATAAAATGAAATTTAGTTTTTTCAACTTTTGGCACCTTATTGCCACAATTTTTTTTAAGTATTTGAAAGTAATTACTTCGTGTTTATTGATATTTTGATCAAAATATTTATCTGTTAACCACTTAAAGTGTAAAAATTATTTATGACATTACAATTGCCATGTAATTTTTTCATTAATTAGCTCTAATAACCAATACACTTTGGCTATAAAAAAATTGATAAATATGCTCAACAGACAACAAAACAAAACAAAACAACGCAACGAAATTCTTTAAAAAATATGACAAAAAAAGGAAACACTCAAAAACTTGTTATATACATACATCTACACAATATAATTAATTTAATAGCTCATCGGTATGTCTGACTGGCCGACCAGTAACGTAATTAACGCAACACTTGCGCATAATTTAAATCGTCCTGTTCAAAGCTTGTACAAGTCTTCGGCTCGGTACGCATAATTTTATTAAATCGCTATTTTGCGCATACAAATAAATGTTGCAATGCACCGCTGTACCATTAAATTAATTAAGTAATTTAATAATAAGAGTGTTTTTATTCAATTTTTTATTGCTGTCATTTTCTCTGTTGTCTCCCCCTTTCTACTCCCTCTTCTTTAAAACTGCGTTTGAAAACTATTGTTGCATTTTTTGCTAGAAGCTATAGTTGCAATTTTGTTTAACTAACCAGAAAAACTAACTCAAATACTAAATGTATGAAAATGCAAGTTTATCAACTCGTGACGTAAATAATTAAATTACCACGTGCGTTCACATAAAGTTGCTCCGCGTAGTTGGCAACAATTTAAGCATAGCATACAATTTGAAGTTTTTTATTAAAATTTTTCTTAACGCTGATAAAATTTGGTGGACGAATAATAGTGCGTAGGTATGGAATTATTTCTCTAAGTCTGACGTTGATGTCAGTGAAAAATTTTGTTGAAACAGCATGTGTTGTAGGCAACTGCTGTACAAACTTTAAATTGTAGATTAAAATAACTTTTTCTCTGTTAAGAAAATTGTACAAAATTTAAAGCATCTTAAAAAGTTGGCAGTTTTCAAAAAACCATCAACAAAAAAATGAATATCGATAAAATTGATAAAAGAGTATCAAACACATACAAATTAATTACATAATTTACAACTCCGCAACATGAAGTTTACCCTACCCACACGTCTATAAAAGTAGGCAACTATTTTATTTACAAGTAAGACTATTTGTGAAAGCATTTACCATCTATTTTTCCCAATTTGACAGTTTTCTACCCTTGGAGCATTTAGTAGACATTTGCATGAGCCTGACGGCAGTACTAAATTCTAAAACCAAACCCCTGAGCTAACCATCACCATCACCACCCGCTCTTCGTGTGGCTTTATGTCTGCTTAAGGCCTAATGTAAACGGCAAAAAATTACTAATTTCAGTTTTATTTTCAGTTTATATTTCCACGTTTTACTTCTTTATTGCTTTTAACTTAATATAATTAAATGCAAATTGCTGCTGACTTTCCGCTGTCGTTCTATTTGTAAGTGTGTGTGTGTGTGTGTCTATTTTAGCGCAAATACACGCTAATACTTGGGCAAATTGCGCACTCTAGGTTTGTGCAAAAGCAAAATTGCCTCCAAACGGAAATGCAAAATTAAAAGCGGATGTTTATGAACATAAAAGCAGGCTGGCAGGCATAAAAGACCCTGTGGTTTATAGCTGTTAAACTTGTTAAGTTCAAGCCTACAATTACACTGCAGACACCTTAACTTAATTCTTTAGCGCTTCTCTTGTGATTTCTTAACAATGCGTTAATTTGCGTGCATTAGTTAGAACTGATGATTAGATAACGTTTAAATTACTGCATAAATACTATGCAATTATCTCGTTATGCGTGTTCAGTTAAACTGTCGGATATATCATTGCTTTGCGCATTTTTTTTTTTAGTGCGAATTGTTACTTAGTTTACAAAAACTCCTAATTACTTGTAATTACTTAGGTAAATACTCATATAGAAATATATGTGCACTGTAATTTTTATATAGAACATTTATTTTAACGTTATTTGGGTATGAATTAGATATAAATTACTTCACAATTACTCTTAATTACTTCACAATTACTCTTAATTAGTTGATAATTAATCTTATTAATTAAAAATGTGTCTTGTTTTTTTTCAGTTGCTCTTAATTACTTCAAAACTAGTCTTTATTGCATGCAATTACTGTTAAATACTTTCTAATTACTGTCGATTACAACTGTATTGGCATTCATAATATTTATTTTGTTTGTTAATTCCTTGTTTATAAATAAATGTGTATTTGATGTGCAGCAAAATAATGTTATTGCATTTAATTTCTTGTAATTGCTTCTAATTGCTTTCTATAAAACTGCCTTCAATGTCTTGCTTATTGCATTATTTTTATTTTTGCTTTTAAGTGTGCTTATGTTTACTTCAATCACAGGCATTTTCACTTTAATAAATTTTAATTACTTGTAATTACTTTGAATTTTCATAGAAATACGTGCGCAAGTATTTAATTTTTGTATAGAAAATTTATGTTTACGTTATTTGAGTACGAGTGGATTATTAATTACTTCATTATTACTATTAATTACTCTACAATTACTCTTAATTACTTCATAATTACTCTTATTATCTAAAAATTCAGCTTAAATTTTTTCTCAATTGCTCTTAATTACTTCAACACTAGTCTTTATTACATGCAATTACTGTTAAATACTTTCTAATTATTGTTGATTACAACTGTATTGGCATTTATAATATTAATTTTGTTTGTTAATTCCTTGTTTATAAATATTTGTATGTTTGATGTACAGCAAAATAATGTTATTACATTTAATTTCTTGTAATTACTTCTAATTGCTTTCTATTCAATGTCTTGCTTATTACATTACATATTACGTTTTTCGCATTTGTGTTTGTTTTTACTTCAATTACAGACAACTAGTAACTCTAAAATGCTCTCAAACTCATTTGCTAGTCATATTTGCTTTAATTTTTGTTTACTAAAGTGATAAAATCAATTTTTTATTAAGTCTTATTTAATTAAATTACTTTTAATTACCTATAGTAACATTCAGTAGTTATGCTTCCGAAATGTGCCTTTTAATTTTATGAAATTTTTTTTTCAACATGTGCTCAATTTCGCTTCACTTTCGCAATTTCTTTCTCTGCATTAGTTTAAATTACTTTGTACTGAAAGATGCATAAAAAATTCTAAGATTTAATAATTTTTATTAAATTTTATGAAATTTAAATTTTTCCCCTCGATTTTAAGCATACAAAAGATGTAATTACTTTTTGATTACTCTTAATTACTTTTGATTACCATTGTTAGCACAAAATTTTTTCCTTCTCATTATTTTTAATCAATATTTTTGCGCTATATGTGCTGAATAGTAGTGTACTTAGTTGCCATTACTTAGAATTCCTTTTTTTAAAACGCAAATGTTTATCATAAACAAGTTCTATCTGTAAAAATATGCGTAATTCTTTCAAAATTACTTTTAACTACCGCCAATTACTTGCCATTACTCTACTATTTTGTTGCTGAAAATGGTTAAAAAATCGCATTTTGCACTAAAATCAATTACTTCCGCTCCTCCTTCTCCAAATCACATTCGTTTTTCTTCCTTTAAACTCTCTTTAAATATTACTCATTCTTCTTATATCGAATTACATAATATCGCGCATACGTCATGTTATCCGCCCACGAGCGCTGCTGTTGGCGTGCTTTCCGCCAAACATTTAATATTAATTTTACGCACATGCTCGCCATATATTTATTTTTATTTAATATTACAATTTTCGGTTTGCCTATATTTAATAAATGCTTGGTGATCAACTAAAATAAACAAACACAAGATTTGAAAATGTTTTAAAATTTATATAAATATAAATAAAATTGAGATAATTTTTTTTTTTTTTAAATTTCATTTAACAAAGTCTTCATTGTTGACGTTGAGACATACTTATTCAACATATTAACGCACAGTGATGCATTATTTACACGTGCGTATTACAAGCTATCAAGCGCTAAAATAATGCCAACACCGGCCCCCTAGCCACAGTATTTAGCCACAGCAGCAAAAAAGCTAGCAGCTAAAAAGTTCATTGAATATAAAAGAAAAAAAAAAACAAATTGGGTCACACGCTTTTTTGGCTTTCTTCTTTCTCTCTATTTTTAATGCGTGTAACATCAGTTTTATTATCTCTCTATAAATGAGTGTGTGTTTAATTTTAGTGCGTAAGTGTGTGTGTGTGTGTGCCATAGTTTTTTTTTTGGGCGCGTTAATCTATAAAAAAGTATTTTTAGCTTTAAGCGAAAATCGTTGCGAAAATTTGAAATCTACTTAACTTTATATCTGCCTTCTTCTTCTTGCCTCACACTTTCTCCTTCATTAAACGTTTCATTAAATTTAACTTAGCTCTATTGCAGCATTTTTTCCATTTGCCTGCTATTTATTTTCTAAACAACATTTGCTGCTATGTTGTTGCTATGCGGAAAGGTTTGACGTCGTCGACATGTGCCAGCCGTAAAAAAATTCAGCTGCTGTCGGCAGCGTTAGTGGCCGGATTTAATATTTTGTATTTTGTTTTTTTTTTTCTGAATTTGTGGGGTTGGTGGATTGTTTTAGCCGTTGTTTGTTGCCGTCTTTTATACGGATGTTTGTTGTTTTTTTTTTATTTTTTTTTTTTTTTGCGGGCCAAAGGTTTGCAGCAGTCGCGTGCCACCGCATGTCTTTTTCGATATTTTCGGGTACCTATTTGTTTTGACATTATTTTTCTGCTCTTTACGGTTTGTTGTTGTTTTTTTGCGGCATATTTTGTATTTCATCGTTTGTTGATGTTATTTCCTGTTTTTTTTTGCGTTTTCTGAGCGCTACATTCTAATTTGCCTGTCTGCGCCAGACTTTTTATTATTGAACATTATTTTCATTGCATTTAATTTGGTATCTTCCAATTTTTTATTTCATTGTTCATGCAACCTGCTCGCCTGCCTTCTTTAGCTGCTTCTTCCGCTCATTTTAATTTTGCCTACTTTTAGGCACACGTACACTGTTTTATTATTTTTATTACCTTGAATGCTGTAGTAAATTTTTATATCCTGCATTTTTCCGAAAGTTTAGCATAAATTATTCAATAGCTTGGCGCCGTTTTTTTTGCCCTCTCTTACTCGTTCTCTATTTTTTATTTTTTTTATTTTTTTTTTTTGTGTAATTTTGTGTAATTTTGCTTAACATAATACTGTGCTGCTTATAGTCCTAAAATTATGCAATTTTTTTATATCGTTTTTTTCCCATTCTTATAATGTTTGATTTCTATTTTTACCTTCCACGTTTGGTTGTTATTATTTGCTAATTTCACGTTAGAAAATCTATCAGTTTGTTGTTACAACTTGGCGCCATAGTGGCAGCAATCTTTTAAACTCCTGGAATCAACAATATCGTCATCATCATTATTTCCATCATGATTTAAGTGTTTTGTCAGCATCAATTTTACAACAAAACGTCAACATTCATGTTTTTCTCCTCAGTGTACTAATTTTAGCTGATCTTCCTTCTTGTCTTGAGTTAAGCTTTTACTTTACTTCAAAGCTTTTATCGTTTCACTTAAAAAAAAAAATATTCATATATATAAATTATTTAAATGTTTCTAGTTGTATTCAATGGTACCTTAAAAAATATCTGCAATTTAACTGCAGCTGATTTTTAACCTTTTTCACGCCTGTGTTACATGCTACATACACCATCTACACACGCATATATATTAGAATAATATTTTGCAAATGCTTCCTGATTTCTAATACGTCGCCGTAAGCTGTCAGCTCCACACCACACTCAAGTGAAAGGAATATTGACGCCTGTCGTTTTTTTAATCCGCTTTATTCTTCAAGCTCTTGCTTGAATGAGCTTTGGAGCTGCGTATTGTAGGCAGGCCGGCAGATTAGTGTCTTGAAAGGTGGTGTAGTGTGTTGGTTATGGTGTGTATGCTCCCAACACTCACCACAGTTACTTCAATGAAGACAACCAACTCCTCTGGTCTGGGGTCGTGGGTGTTGGTGGTGTAAGCTCGCCTCAGCTTATGTAATATTTTAGGGGTCGTTTAGCATTTGTTGCTGGTTGTTGTTGTTAAATGGTTTTTATTTTTCTATTCTATTTTTTATGCTTTAACTGTTATTGGCAGGCGGTGGCATTGGTGTTAGCGTCACGAATACAACAATATAAGCCATTGACATGTGTTGTAATTTATGTCCAACACGCGCCGCGCCAATAATATAGCAACTGACTTGATTAAGATGTGTGTGTGTCTGTATGCGCATGTTTTCGTAATAGGTTCCAGCCTTAAAAATCTCATTACACAGCGTCGCACCATCCACGCACTCAGAAAAAAAAAGAAGTTTCTTTAGTTAATTTCTCCTTTGCAAGTTTTTATTTTGTGTCATTTTTCCGTCTTTATTTTATGCATACTTCAAGCTTTTCATTATATAATAATTCCATGGTAGGAATGACAGTTCTGTAGGCGATCACGAGGCGATCAAAAACGCATCGAAAAATAAAAAAAAAGAATAATCAGCAAAACAGATGACAAGTTAAACTTTGTATTGATTTTGACAATTGATGGTCGGCGCTCTGAAAAAAAGACAGTTGTCAAGACTACCTGGTATAATTATATCATGCTTTTAGGCGCGGTTTAACATTATGTAGTAATTTGCAATTTAATTGCTTTTCTACCGGATAAAATTTATCCATACGTGTTGTCTGTAATTATGCAGAAAACCTCAAACTTGAACTATTTTGTCTTTATTGCCTGAATTGAGAGCTCTCTAGCTTTTTCTCTCTCTGTCGTCTTTAGTGAGATCTCTCTCTTATTTTTCCCCACATATAGCGCTCTTTACTAAATCTGCGTTTTTTCTTTCTTTTTGCAGACGAAGAAATCGATGTTGTCTCCATTGGTGACAAGAAGCTGCCAAACAATCCATCGGACAAGGATCGCCGCGTTCTTCAAAACAAAGTCGCTCACAAGTTCTCGACGGCACGCATTGTCAAGACCGCTAATGGCGTGCGCACAATACCGCCTCGTCGCCGCATTACCGTTGAGCTACCTTACACACCAGCCAGCAGCAGCCCCGTCAAATCAGTGGCCAATTCGCGCTATCCCTCGCCCTCGGCCACGCCCTATCAGAACCAATATACAACTAAATATGTGCAGCAACAGACGCAGCTCATGCTAAACGTTATGGGCGATGGCAGCACCACGCCCACTAGCATCGTCAGCGAGAAACAACGTAAACGTATAGCGCTGGCAGCACCTGGTAGTCTCATCAATGGCAGTGCCACAGTTGGCTACGTCGAATATCTGCCGCCCAGCAAGAAGCATCGCGGCAGTAAGAAACAGAAGCAGCATCAGCAGCAGCATCAGCAGCAGCAGCAACAACAGCACCAACAACAGCAGCAGCAGCATGGCAGTCAAGCCGTTGATGTCGCAGGCGACATTGTTCAACGTCACTTTAGCCTAGATGAAGCTGCCGACACTATTGAAAAGCGCAATTTGCACAACGACATGGAACGGCAGCGTCGCATTGGTCTAAAGAATCTCTTCGAAGCACTCAAGAAGCAGATTCCCAGCATCAAAGATAAAGAGCGTGCGCCGAAGGTTAATATTTTAAGGGAGGCAGCTAAATTGTGTGAAGCTTTAACGCGCGAAGATCATCAGCTGTGTGAGCAGAAAGCTCTGCTCAAGGAGCAGCTGCGCAAGCGTCAAGATTTGCTCGCACGTTTACGTGCAGGCATGCAAAGAGATTGATAACCGTTAATGAGCATTTTAGTGGACGACACTGAGGTGATGAAAAATATAAAGTTTGATAACAGAGCGGTGCATGTTGGCGAAAAAAGTAATGCGAATTATATGATGAGAAGAAAGCGTGAGTGAAAGAAGAAAGTGTTTATAAGAGAATTGTGTTATATTTTGTCGAGAGGTAAAAAAGAGTGACGCAGGAAAGAAGCGGACGGAGAGAGCAACACAGCGGCGGCAGCAGCAGTGTTTAATGAGCGCAGTTAAGTTAACTAAAGCGACGAGCTTTACATTTAAGCTTTTACAGCTTTAAACATATTATAAAAGATTTAAAATAATGCTTTGAATTGCGATTTAGTTTTCCTGTTTTTTTTTTTTGCTTTTGAAAACTATATTTTTTTCAACTTTAATTTTTGACTAGCTTTTAAGTAAAACTTGAACTTCAATATATATAAAGAGCGCGAAACTCTGCATTATTATTAAATAATTTATTTACTAAATTCTATTAAAACATTGTTAAAAGGACTATTTGAAAATTGACATGAAAACTACAACAAAATTAAAAAAGAAAAATTACGAGTGCTTATAATAAATTTAAAATATTTTTTGCTTTAGATGTTTTTGTGATAAAAAAGTAATTTAATTAAACTAGAAAACTACGAAAAATTTAAAGAGAAAGCAAAAAAAAAAAATGCATTTGATGCAAAAATTGTTGAAGCTATAGAAAACCAGCAAAAAGTTCAAATTATAACAAAAAAAAAAAACATTAAAACTGCAGAGCAGCTTTTATATGTAAAAAACAATTTTTGAATTTTGTGCAAAGAAAAGGCAAGAAAAATAAATTCATGCTGAGAGTGAATTTAGCTTGAAGAGTAGAGAATAAGAGCGTTATTTAAAGTTTGGAATGAGCTTGGCATAAGCTTTGATGTAGAGTAGAGAGTGCAAAATAATCGCTAGATATGCACAGTTGCATTTTAGCAAGCTTTTTTTTTTTTTAGTGAGAAGTGAAGCTGCATGCGTTAAAAAGGTAGCGAAGTGAAGAAGTTATACTTTGTTGTATTTTTTTAATAATTTCTTCATAACTAATTAAATTTATAATTAATTTAAAAAGCTTGATGATATACACATGAAACCACTAAAATTTTACCATTTGATAATAGGCAGCCAGCTTAAGACAATTGCACTACATACATAAAGTATATATGTATGATCCTCCACCACACTTTTTTTTATTTGGCCTTTTTTATATTTTAGGCTTTTTTTTTATAAAAGTTAGAACGGAACTTAGGCTCTATAGCAGAAATTGACGCTTTAGATTTTTTTTTTTACATTTTCAAACTGTATATAATATAAAGTAGCAGCATATGCTACAAACAAATATATATCAAAAATAATAGTTATAACAAGCTAATTTTAACTGGATAGTTATTAAAAAAAACAAAAAAAAAATAAAATTATTTCATAAAAAAGCTGGTCAATAAATGGCAGTCAATAATGACTGCCAATTTGTTGACTAACTGTTTAACTGTCGATGTTTTTTGCTAATAAGTTACACACACAAACACACATACACAAATACACCCATACAACTACTTTTTTTACATACATACTTAATATAGTTCATAGATTAAATATTGACTTTTCTTAGTTTTGAAGTCAGCTGAAGTCTTGTTCAAAAAAATATATTTTGTTTTTTTTTGTAAATATAAATGCGATAAACATGCTTCAAATTAACTGCTAACAGAGCAGCAGCAGCACACTAAATATAGAGCGAGCGTTGAGGGAGAGAAAGAGCAAAAAGCTTTTCACACTTCGCTACACTGCAAACAAAAATTTATGTGTAGAAATATTACAATTATAATTTAATTTAAACAAAAAGTGAAAAATTTATTTTATTTTTATACATATATGCAACTCCATTTTTTTATTTTTGTTACAAAAAATGTTGGCTAGGAAAGCATTTTAATAAACTTTATTAAATATTAGAATTAAAAAAAAGTTAAGTTTTGTAAATAACACAACTTTGCTTTTATGCTTGTATAATGAAATTATATATGTATAACCAACTACAACAACAACATATTAACTACTTTTATGATATCTTAACTACTAGCTACTATTTTGTTAGTAAAGAAAAAAAAAAATATTTTACATAATTTAAAATTGCTTATTTTAATTATTCAACTATTAAAAATATTTACTTATTATTATAACAATTATGAATTACTAGGGTTAAAAAGTAATTGAAAAAAAAACACACTGGAGAGCAAACAGCAAGATTTTTAAGTTTTAACAAATATTTCTTTTTAATATTTTTTTTTTACAACATAGCAAAAAAGTGTTGCAAATACACATCTCGGCTTATACAACCCCACCCCTCCCCCAATAAAAAAAAATACTTGCAAACATCCACAAACACAGAAACACACACACACACCTAGGCAACTAGAAACAAACAAACCATGCGATATACAAAAAACGCAAACCGTAACTGAAATTGAATTTCCATTTATATATATAGCTAATTTTCTAAACTGTAAGAACATTTTTTAAAACTATCCCATAATAACAAATTTTTTGTTATTTTTACTACAATCTTTTTCTTACATTTTTTTTTATTTTTACAATATTTAACTATAGTTAGCTAACAAAATACAAACATACAAAAATAGACATAGAATATAGCAACAACAAACCGAAATATTTAAGCAACCAAAAGCTCTGAACCCTCGCATAAACTGTATATATATATACAAACATAAAACTGTATATATATATATACATATATATATTTTATATTTACTAAATATAAAATAAAAACAAGAAAATACAAAAATACATTTTATAAAATAAAAACATATATTTATATACAACGTTAGATATTTTATAACAAAAACGAAAATGAGAAAAAACAAAATTTAAAAAAAAAAAATCAAAAAACTGTAAAAAATTACAAAATAAAAACACTGAAAAACTTAAAAAAGCTTGCAAAAATACACAAAAACAACTACCAGAAAAATGCAAAATTCTTTGAATTAACTAAAATAAAAATTTAAATATTGTCATTTCAATTTTAATTTATTTTTCAAAATACTAGAAAATATCTTTTATTCTATTGTATCATTGTTTACATTGAACAACAAAAAACTTTTGGGCATAAAATTGAAACATTAATTGCTAAATTTATTTTATTTTAAAGTTAATTTAATTTTCAATTTTTTTTTTTCTTATATAATGAGAATCCTTCCCCTCCACCTCATTAGTGAAAATTTGTGACACTCACAAACTCGATACTTCATACATACTTAACTATGTATATATATATATGAATATATATACACCTATATTTACATACTACAATTTTAATTACTATTTTATTTTGTTTTATTTTTACTATAACTTTTTATTATTATTACTATTATAATAGTTATATGATTTTTTTTTTTTATTATGAAGACTGTTTGTACACCAGCGACGCAAAACGAAATATATAAGCAGAAATTGTTGATAAATATAAATAAATTGAATTTGAATTAAAACAAAATATATGAAAGAAACTAAAAAAAAAATACATACCTTATATATATATATATATAAAAAACACTTAAATTGTTGTTCGTCTTTTTATTTTGTAGCCTTGTGTTGCCTTTTCAGTTTTTTTTTTTGTTTCCAGTACTTCGATTTTCGTTATACTGTTTGACCATTTTTTAAAGTGTAGTCAAGCATTTGATTTGTGAGCATTAAATTCTAAGAGTGAGCTTTGATATAAGAGCTTGAACAGTACCAAAGCGGTTGTCGGTGCTCTCTTTCTCTACAAAAGCCGCTAAGAGCACGTCCAGAATAGCAGCGATTGTCGATCGGATCAGCGTTGCTTTTCGGTGTGTGAATAGTTCATTTTGAACTTACATCAATGCAACACAGCCACACAAAACGATACGTCAGTTAATAATAAAAAAATAACACCGAACTCAGGTAATCCTTAGCAAAAATATGGCAACACTTACGTCACTCATAGATAGATCCGACAGCCGTCGGAGGAAGAATAAAATAGATTCAAGACTCAATTTTTTGGGCGGATGCATACATTTTCATGTATTTTGTTGCACAGCGAATCCGACAGCCGCTTTAGTACTGTTCAGGCTCTTACAATGTCAAATATTCTTAGAGACTTACAGTGGGTATTTCCTTCATCCAAGTAGTATATACTTCTGACCCAAGGCGTATTAAAGAAGATGGAAAAACTAGGTGACGTCTATGAAATTGACACCATTGTGTTGTTAAAATGATGAAAATAAGAAAATGTACAAGCCTGTCCTGTACAAGCCTGGAATTTTTGTAAATTTTTAATGCGAATTTGTTCATCGACCGTCAATATTCATGAGTGTAAAAAATGAAAAGGTGAAGTTTAACCTGCTATCTTAAAAATAAAAATTCCCTTTTCCGATTCCGCGCGCAAAAAAATAATCATTAGAAGCCTGAATATATAAGAACTAAAGATCTGCAAAGAACCATTCAAGCATACTAGTTATGTGTTGGTATTTTTTCTTATATCAACTTGTACCGGTTTCGCTCTCTAAGTATTGAGTATGCATGGAATATTTCTCTTTTACATAAATTATCAAGCATCAAGAATACTAGTTTGAGAACATACGCAACAAATAGATATATCGGTAATATTGTTATCTCTACTTGGAACATCTGGATATGAGACGTCAAAAGCATAAAGAACAAAGAGCGAATTATTTCAATAAAACAATAAAAGAAACACTTTATATAAGTGCAATGCATTCAAGTTTTAAATTTATTTCATAAAAAAATAAACATAAACTCAAACGTAAAAGTTATGTCTTAGGAGCTACAGGGTTAATTAATATTTCATGACTTTGATTCACATTATTGTTTCTAACAGAATTTTTTTTTTTTTTTGTTTCATTAAATTTTTTTTTATATATCTGTATTCAGAAAAGCTGGGTTGAGTCTGTCTAAACGAACTTTTTTTAAAAATTGTAAAGAATTTTGGTGTTTTTTCTTTCACCAGCGAATTTGTAAAAATAAAAAAAAAATGAGGTGGCAATCCTATGATAAAAAAGTACAGACTTTTTAAATTATGACAATGGTTGCGGTGTCTAACCCATTTTTACCTAGTGTTCGCCCCAGCACCGAATCCCATGGTAAAGGAACTACATCATTTTTAAATTCAAATACGGGTTCGGATTCAGCGACAAATTTTTTCCTAGTGTTCGCTAGCACCAAATTAGTAAAATTAGGTAAAATTTAGTTGACACCCCTATAGTAAGAAAGTTAAAAATTTTGAAATTCTGATAAGGGGTTCGGAGTCAGTGACCCATTTTCACCTACAGTCGCAAAAAAATCGCAAAAAAAAACAATTTTAGATGGCAATTTAGGTGGCCAAACCAACCCGTGTTCGGTCGACCTTATCAGCTCTCGCCAGGCGCCTCTGCTTTGCGCGCGCCTTCTCTAATCGGATACACAAAGTGCGGTTAGGGCTTCCTCAGCCTGTTCCATCCATCGAAGGCATGGTCTCCCTCGTCGTCGTTGACCAATGCCCCTCGCCTCGAGCACCTTTTTTGCTAGAGTTCCGTCGTCCATACGATGGACATGACCCAGTCAGCGTAGTCGCTGCACAGTTATACGCCGAACAACGTCAATGTCTTCGTAGAGCTCATTCAGTTCATTTGGATGCGATAGTCATCGCCGACTCGAACAGAACCGAAGATTTTGCGAAGAACTTTTCTCTCGAACACCCCCAGAGCATGATACAATTATAAGGTAAGCTCACATTTAAGGCGATTTTCTTTTGTACATCAGACCACTGAACTGAGCAGATACTGATCAAACCGACCATAATCTGAGCTGACAACATCAGATCAAATAAATATTGGTCTGATTTGGTAATGAAACATTTTGTGTGAACGCTTGTCTCTGGTTTGTATCTCTGCTGTCAATTTCATTAAAATTCACTAAACTTTATAAAAATTCTACCTTCTGTAGCAGGATTCCCAAACAGTTTACGATAATCGTAGTTGTCGTTATCGGTCTTTGTGCATGCACAGTTTCATAGTAAATGACAGTTTTCGCTAGTTAACTACAGCGACAATTGTCGTTAAGGCGTTTGGGAATCCCGCAACTGGACTGGTGCCCGACATTTCTTGCTTCTTTTATTTCGATTTTTTTATTTTTTGATTTTAAACAACTACCGATTGCTTTGTGCTCAGCTAAAATTTTCTGAGCCCGTCAACAGCATCTGAGCAACACTCAGGCTGAAGCCTGACATTAAAAGAAACGCATATATTGAACACAGCTGCGTCAGAGGTACAAAAGAAACGCAGATCTGTTTTTGACAGTTGTTGCTCAGCTCGGATATACAAAAGAAAATCGCCTTTAAATAGATACTCAAACAACAAGTTTTGCAACAACAAAGCTGTCAAATGATAAAGGCAGCAACAACAATAAGAAAACTAAAATCCGAAAAGCTGATTTTGACATACAACTTTCTTTTTGACTTGAGCCTACCTTATAATTCTGCCATGCCCCAGAGAGACTGCGTCAGTTTGCGAAACTATCCATGCCTCAGCGCCATTAAGAAACACAGGTAGAACGAGCGTCTTGTAGAGTGTTAGATTTGTCGATCGAGAGAGGGCTCTGGAAATTAGTTGCGTTTCATTTCAGGTTAGAATAAAGGCCTGTAAAGAGGAAGCCTGAATTATATTTTAATTTCATTATTAAAATCGGATCTGAATAATGGAGGCATGATTATGTTTAGAAATACAACCCTGAACTCCAGTCTGACTATAAGAGGCCTGAGCGAGTTTTCTGCTGACGTATTATTTTTAATACTACAGTATTATATCGGTCATTGCAATTATATTAATATTTCAGTTTCTGTTTATATAAAATAAGTCCAAATGCAAAAGCAGCTGTTTTTCGCAACAATTTTTTAAAATGAAGTCAACCACGCAAGCTCTGAAAAAAAAACTAAATAGAACCAAGCCTGCCTTGGAAAAAATGTCCAACTTTTTTTGAATTATTGCAACTCTGAAAATTTGTTTTTTTTTTTTTTTGCTAAATAAATAAAAACTCAACATAAGTTCTTTAATAAATTTATAATATGAAATTTGCGCTAAGTATTTAAAACACTCAATAACAAAAAAAAAAAACACCAAAACACACAACACACAACAGTTAGAAGAACGAAACAAACAGTGGCAGCAAAGTTAACGAAGCGTTTAATTATATAATCGCATGGTTGGTAGTAAATCGGGTAAATGGCAGGCTGAATAATAATAAAAAAAAATCATAAATAATAATATCAACAAAGAAGGAAGGAACGCGTTGATTAATTATGAAAATATATATATTATATAATAAATTGGTAAAAATTGACAAATAGCTGTAGGCGCACGACATTAGTTCTCAAAAATAAAGGGGGAAAAAATACAAACAAAGCAAAAAACCAACATAAAGTGGTAACCAAAGTGACTCCAAAATTTGTGTTGTTTCGTTTTTTGAGTTCGTTGACTCGGACATGTTCATTAATTGTATTTTTAACAATTGAATAATTTTTTTTCTTGCCATGTTGCTGTTTATGAACTAGAGCTTAATTAAGAATTCAATGCAAGCTGCCAGTGTTGCCGGATGACGGCAACGAAAACAGCTGCGCATGCATTTGATTTAATAACGGTTATTTTCTTTCCTAAACCTAAAAGTTTCAGTTGAATAAAAATAACGAAAAAGCTTGAATATGCTCTCCCAAAAGGATTTTTTTTTTCACAAAATTTACTTTTAAGAGCTTAACCAGAAGTTTGATTAAGGCCCAGTTCGTGGTGAATGCTTAAATGTATAACCACAATCATTATAGTTGTTGTGCCGGCAAGTAGTTCGCTAGCAAAATCAATGAAAACCTTATTCATGCAACGCATTGACTACGACAACGACGTTACGCCATCTGTCAAATATGTTTTACATGCATTTCTTATGGTATTTCTTAGGTGAGTTTGGTGAATATGTCTCAACAACATTGTCGCTTTTGTTGATGTCGTCGGTATAGAATTATTTCTATTTTGACAGGCGACAAATATTGCTCTTTTTTCATTGCTTAAAGAGCATGTCAAAAGCTTTGTTCATTTAATAATTTGGCTTTGTGTGCGGGAAAGCTTTTTGTTGCGTGGCTTTCAAAATAATCATGTAGACATCGATATGACTACTTTTCTCTCTTTTGTCGTGTAGTAAGGCGGTTGCCGTCATCAATGTGTTCCATGCATAATGCACATTGATGTGCATTTCGCTGATGAAGACAACGACGTTACGCCATCTGCATTTTTTTTACATGCATTTCTTTTGGAGGTGTATTTGGTGAATATGTTTCAACGACATTAGGCCCAACCAAAATAGACGTGTTGCTTCGTAACGATTAGAGATGAAAATGTTTGCTTTAATGCAATTCAATATTGCTGCCCAAAATGAACAAACGTAATTTAACGAAGCTGAACGAAACAGCTTCTCCATACGTTTTGTTCCGTAAGAACCGAACTGCTAGCGTCTCAACTCGTCAGACGTTCGACAAGTTGCAACCGTCTCGTTTCGTCTATTTTGGTTCTGCCTATTGTCGCTCTTGTTAATGTAGTCGGTACAGAATTATTTCTATGCTCTTGCTCAAGGTTGATTTATAAGGTTGTCGCAAGGGAGAGAGCGAGTACTACCCATAACTGTCAAATCAAAGTTGACAGCTCATAGAAAATCTGCAAGTGCTCTCTTTTATCATCCGTTTTTTTTTCGTAGTCATTCGCAAAATTGGCTGGTTTTTGACAATTATGGGTACTGAGAAGAGAGTGCGATCAGCCCTGCGACAACCTTATAAATCAACCTTGATTTCTATTTTTAATTTTGTTTTTTTCGCTTATTTGACAGCTCTCTCTGTTTAAAGGAGTAAATCTAATTCCACCAGAGCATGACGAGAACACTGATGCAAGTCATTTTGACGCAGGGTTGCACAAAGAAAAATATAAAAATATTTTTGGTACTTCAAAAATAAAATTTGTTTTATACGAAATAAAATTTATTTTTTTATAAATATTTTGTTTTTATTTACTTTTTATATACTATTACCTTCATTTCTTCCTATCGTTTCAAAAGTGCTGAGCAAAAAATGAAACAGTCCTCAAGTCTTGGAACTTAAAATTTTTCCATGTACCTTTTTCTTCCACTGTACACTGGTTCACCTTGTATGATGGATGAGTCAAAATTCGATAACTCCATTAATAGAAGAGCTAGGAGTATGAAATTTAGTACACGTATTAGTTTTGGAGTTGGTAACAGCCTTACATATGGCATTATGGCAGAATGGGTGGCATTGGGCACTTCCACGCCCACTTTTCGCATGCTAACTATTTGCATGGATGTTTTGCATTTTCAATAAATGCTGTTCAGTGTTTTTTTTTAAGTTAAGCAACAACCACACGAAATGTGAGCAGATTTAGATATTTGCCACGGCTATCGCCCATTTGAAAAGTTTGACAAAAATAATATGTAAGTATTAAATATTGGAGACCTTGCAGCTACACTCATGGACAGATAAATAAGAACATAACTTGCTTGTGAGTGCATTCACTGGTGACGCTTTATTATTCAGTACTAAATAAAAATAAATGACTTCATTAGTTAAAAAGAACTTAAAATTAGTTAATACAATTAAAAAAAATAACATAAGCTAGTAAACAACAAAATATTTTTGCAAAAAACATATTTGGAACAAAATAGCCTGGCCAAATAAATAAGAACATTCAATGTTTGCTTACAGATTAAAGTTTAGGAACATTACTAGTACAAAAAAAAACAATTTAAGCTTAATATCCGGAGTGTCCTCCTTTGTTTTGAATAACTTTTTGTATCCTATTTGGCATTGATGAAATTAATTTCCTACAAGTTTCTATGGGAATTTTTTGCCATTCCTCTTTTACAAAACTCCATAATTGTGCTTTGTTTGAGAACTGCCGTTTTGATACCTCATTTTTTAAGACACCCCACAAGTTTTCAATGGGGTTTAGGTCCGGTGATTGACTTGGCCACTGAATCATTCGGGTTTTATTATCTGTCAGCCACTTTTTTACTAACTTGGAGGTGTGTTTCGGGTCGTTATTTTGCTGTAACGACCATATCAAGGGGATATTCTCGCTGGCATACGGTAACATTACAGTTTCCAAGATATCCTTGTAGCTCAATGCACTCATAGTGTCGGTAATGAGATGTATCGGACCAACGCCATACCAAGAAAATCCTCCATACACCATAATGTTGCCGCCCCCATGCTTTACAGTCTTTTTTGTAAATCGAACGTGGAATTGTTTACCCTTTGGCCTTCGTACATTGCGTGCGTAATCATTTGAAAACAAATTAATCTTACACTCGTCAGTCCATAGAATATTTCTCCATTTCTTTTCACCTTCAGTTCCCTTCCATGACACATGACTTTTGGCGAATTCTAACCTACTCCTTAAATGATGAGGACGTAGCAAAGGGACTCTTCTGGCTATTCTTCCAGGTAGATTTGCGGCCTGTAATCGCCTCCGGATGGTTCTTGAAGACACTTCATTATTTATTTCGCCAGCAATCTGCCTCGAAGACATGAAAGGGTCTCTTTTTACTAGCGTTAGAATTCTATTGTCTGTAGAATCTGAGGTTTTTTTGTTGGATTTTCCTCGACTATCATCACTTTTTTGTGGCTTAAGAGCGTTGTGCACAAAACACAAGGACCGATCCAAACAATTAGCGATGTAACGGAACGTATGGCCCTTCGATTTCAATTTCTCAACCAGCCGCTTTTCCTACAATTAACAGTCCCATCTAATACATTATTAATACATTATTATAATACTAATACATTATTTACATTAATTAAACTAAATATTTCTCCTGCTATACAGAGAATTACAAACCTTTGATAAAAAATCACTTCAACCCGTAGAATTTTGAAAAAAATGCTTACGTTATTATTTATTTGTCCACCTGTTAAAGCAACTGGTTGTAGAAAAGTACGCATCAAACACAAATAACGGGATTTCCCCGTTGGTTTTTACTAGAATACGGCACTGCCAGAATCAAAATATAAATTTCATTGCGTTTGGTGTTTATGCATCGAATTTTTTTGACACATTTAGGTATTTTTTGTTTTTAAAAAATATGTTCTTATTTATCTGTCCATGAGTGTATATCTTATTTGACAAAAAGTAGATTACATCATGTGTCCATTGATAAATGGGAGCTTTAAATGTCTTAAATACTGAAACTCCAAAAGTTTTCAATAAAAACTTACGTGAAAAACTGTGCCATAGAACATGTTCTCATGTAAGGCTCTATAAAGACATGGCGAATGTCGCGGGATTTTGTAAGCAACGAAGTTGGCAACAATAATTTTGCGAATAATTCAACAACCGTTGATGTTGTTGTTGCTGTTATTTACTATTGTTATTTATTTAATAGCGATGACAATTATTTTGTCTATTTGCCAGAGGTAGACAATGACAGGGTAATGGAGCGCGCAAGCTTACAAACGGCAATTTTTAGATGATGGGGTCAAAAACACAATAATAACTATCGGTGTTTTAGTAGGTGAAGGTTGTGCATTGTATTTCTACTATTAGTGTGTTTTTTTTTTTTTTTTTTTACTAAAGTTTAGGTTTTTTTTTTTAGTCAAACTTCCTATATAATTGAGCTTTTTGTGAAACTCTGCTGCGTGTTTGCTAAGAGAGTTCTTAAGTGCTTAATTAAATTATTGACAAAATCACTTAAAATTCAAAAGTTTTATTGAATTTTTTATTTTTATAAATATTTTATAAACCTTTTTGTTTTTGCAACGATAAGGCAATGTATTGTATGGCATTATTTGAATATAATTTTAATTTATCGTGAACTTTTTTTTGGTACTAAAAAACTCATCAAAATTAAGTATTAAGTATAAAATAAAGTTTTTATTTATAATAAATGGCAAGTTTAAAAAATTGCGAAAATAAAGTACAAATAGTTTAAACATTAAATTTTAATTATAAAAGAAACTACAAAATTTCAAAAAAATTTTTTTGAAGTTATGAAAAAAAATATCAAATTATAAAAATTTAATTTTAAAAATAACAATTCTACCCATTTTCAATTGTAATTCAGAAAAAAACAAACGAAATTCAGAAATTAAATTTGAAATTAAGAAAAAAATCAATTGAAATTCAGAATTCCATTTGAAATTCAGAAAACATGAATTGAAATTGAGAAATTTCATGTAAAATTCAGAAAAGATCAATTGAAATTCAGAAATTTATTTGAAATTCAAAAAAGATCAATTGATATTCAGAAGTTTACTTTAAATTCAGTAAAGATCAATAGAAATGCAGAAAAGTTTGAATGAATTATTTCATTTGAAATTTCGAAAATATCAATTTAAATTCAGAAAAGATCAATTGAAACTTGGAGAAAATGAATTAAAAATCTGAAATATCAAATAAATCTGAAATATCAAATGGAATTCAGAATTCAGAAATTTCGTTAGAAATTCAGAAAGGATCAATTGAAAAGATCAGTTATAATTCAGAAACACTTTTTGATATTTAGAATAGATCAATTGAAATTCAGAAATGATTAAATTAAGTTCAAAAGAAATCATTTCAAATTCAGAGTAACTAAATAATTTGATACTCAAAAATTCAAATTGACCTTATAACTTAATGATCCGAGACCATTACCATGCCAATGCCATGAACACTAAACCTAATTACAGCGATTAATTAAAAGTTAGAGTCCTACGTCATACTATTTCAAATAAAATAAATTAATATACAATTTTTATCTATGTGAGTTTCATCTTATAAAAATTAAGAGATATGATGATTATATGGTAATGGTATGGTAAAGGTGATGAAAGTGATAATGATAATGGTATTGATATTGATATTGATATTGATATTGATATTGATATTGATATTGATATTGATATTGATATTGATATTGATATTGATATTGATATTGATATTGATATTGATATTGATATTGATATTGATATTGATATTGATATTGATATTGATATTGATATTGATATTGATATTGATATTGATATTGATATTGATATTGATATTGATATTGATATTGATATTGATATTGATATTGATATTGATATTGATATTGATATTGATATTGATATTGATATTGATATTGATATTGATATTGATATTGATATTGATATTGATATTGATATTGATATTGATATTGATATTGATATTGATATTGATATTGATATTGATATTGATATTGATATTGATATTGATATTGATATTGATATTGATATTGATATTGATATTGATATTGATATTGATATTGATATTGATATTGATATTGATATTGATATTGATATTGATATTGATATTGATATTGATATTGATATTGATATTGATATTGATATTGATATTGATATTGATATTGATATTGATATTGATATTGATATTGATATTGATATTGATATTGATATTGATATTGATATTGATATTGATATTGATATTGATATTGATATTGATATTGATATTGATATTGATATTGATATTGATATTGATATTGATATTGATAATGGTAATGATTACCCTTAAGATACAAGGCAAATTTAAATTTTTAAAATTTTGATCTGAGTTTCAATAAATTTTTTTTTTTTTAATTTTAGTTGACATTTTCTGAATTTCTCATATTTTTTTTAACTTCAATTGATGCTTTCTGAATTTCAATTGGAATTTCTGAATTTCAATTGATAATTTCTGGATTTCAAATGGAATTTCTGAATTTCGATTGATTTTTTCTGGATTTCAAATGGAATTTCGGAATTTGATTTGTAATTTTCTGAATTTTGCTCGATATTTTCTAAATTTTAATTGATTATTTTTGATTATTTAAAATAGAATTTCTGAATTTCAATTGATCTTTAATGAATTTCAATGGATCTTTTCTGAATATGAAATGGAATTTTAAATTCAATGGATTTTTTTTTTTTGAATTTCAAATTAAATTTTGAATTTTAATTGATCTTTTCTGAATTTTAATTGACCTTTTCCGCATTCCAAATGATATTTTCGGAATTTCAAATGGAATTTATGAATATCAATTGTTTTTTTCTAAATTTCAAATGAAATTTTTGATTTTTAATTGTTGTTATCTAAATTTCAAATGGAATTCCGCATTTGAATTGTTTTTTTTTCTGAAATTAAATTAATGTTTTCTGAATTTCAATTGGAAATGATGTAGAATAAAAAATTAATTTAAACTTAATAAAATATTGGTGCGAAAATGTTTGAATAAATATAATATACTTGATCATATAAAAAAGTATTTTTCTATATGTATGTCCCTTGTAATTGGATTTTGTTTTCTATAAAATACTCATGATATTTTCAAATTAGAAACAACAACAAAAATTCCTGGAAGCCGGACTTCTTTGTACACATTTATAGAATAAAAAATTTTTTACTAAATAGGCATTTGAATAAAGCTTAACAAATTGAAAAAACATCAAAGAAAATATATTAAAATAATGCAAAAATTAAAATATTTTTCTAGCAATAGCGGTATTATTATTATAAACTAATAATCTTATTATATGATTCAATTTATATACATTTTGAACATATGTGTAACTTGTTCTTTATATAATCGATAAAGGAATTCAAAAAATAAAGAAGAAATTAATTATAAAAAGATAACAAAATTTAAAAATATAAATATGTGTATACAATTTGTAAAAAAGGTAAACAATTTGTAAAGCACTGTAAAGAATTGATAAAAAAAAATTATGAATTAAAAAAAAATAATAAGTGTTAGTTACACTGCAACCACACAGCTAGAGTCAGCCAAAGCTTTATAAAAGTTAACAATGGGTTTTGAGTACAGTGGGTGTGACACACACGAATATTTTACTGCGAATCATATATAAAATATGAACTTTAAAGCATAAACAGTTAAAGTCTTAAAAGCACTGCAAGTTGTTCTTATACTCTCGTAAATTTTGAAAGCATAAAATGCTAATAATATCAATCATAATCAGTAAAAGTCTAAAGTTTCAGCTAAGCTACAAGTTATTTGATGTGAATAATAGTAGAACTTAAAAAAAGGGTAGTCTTTTTAATAAATAAAATATATTTAATAACATAATAAAAATAATAAATATGTTAAAAAGTAATGAAAAAAATTCGAATGCAATTTAACATAAAATTGTTGAAAATTGCAGATAAAAACAGTTTGAAGAGTTGTGTAACTCTAATAAACACACACATGTATTGTAACTAATGTTTGTAATTGTAATGCTTACAATTTAAAGCTTATGTGTATTATAACTACATGAGTTCAAGAGTATTTTAGAGAATATTTTGAAGATTTTTCAAAAAATTAAGTAAACGGCTTTAAAATTCATTAATAGTTCCTCTTGGATTTCAATAATTTTGTAGTAAGTAGCTATAAAAAATTTTGCTTTTTATAATTATAATTAGCAGAAAATTATTCTCAAAATAAATAATTAAAAAAAAAATAATTTAAAAATATTTAAAAAATGATTAAAAAAAAATTAAATTTTTTTAATTATGTATGCATAAAAGCAGAGTATTGTGAATTGAACTAAACAGTTTTGGCTTTTAGTCTCATATATGTTATAGCATTTATAGTGTAAAATTATGCAACCTTTAATATTTATTTATTGTTTTATTTATAATATATTATTTTATTTTAGGTTTTGGGTTGAAAACTTGCATATACAAGCTTAGTTCAAATTAAGTTGCTGCTATTAAAGCTCACATATATATATTAGGATGACAAATATGTGCAGAAAAATATAATGTTAATCATATAAATATTTAAATATATTATATAGAAATTAAAAGAAATTATTTGAAAGTTATAAATTATAATTATCTGTGTATAACTAATTTAGACAAAAAAAAAAACAAAAATGAAAGAAACTGAGAACTTCAATAAATTATAGTGTGTAAAAACAAACCTAAAAATTTGTCTTTTTCTAAATTCACTTATTAATTACTTAGGAGTGCAGGTTGAATTTAAACAAAGAGAAAGATTGATGACCTGTATTACGAGGGTACTAACAAAAGTTCGCTTAGTTGCTGTCATATTATAAGTTTTTAATAAATCAAAAATGACATACTGTTTGTTATAATCTTACGATATATCACTATAATTTTCAGAAAGATCGATCAAAATGGAGACAAGAAAACGTAAAATTAGTGAAGCAGTGTCAGTGGATATCCCTGTGCCAACGCAGCAAGAAATTCGGTTTGCTATTCTTTTTGGATTTCGGCCTTCAAGCCTGTGGAAATATTTAGTGAATGCCAAACAGCATTTGGAGTGTATGCGCCATCCCTTGTGACTATTTCAAAGTGGTTCCGGAGATTCCTCACCGGTAATTTTTCTGTGGAGGACAAACCTCGAGAAGGCCGTCAAAAATCTGCGACTGACGCTGTAAGTGTAGCGCTGGTGAAGTCTAAAATTGACGAAGATCCAAGATTGACCCAGGAAATGATTGCTGAAGAACTGGGCTTGAATGCCATGGCTGTATCGCGAATATTAAAAAATAATCTTGGATACACGAAAAAATCTGCACGAAGGGTTCCTAGAATTTTAACTGAAGCTCAAAAAGAGGCACGTGTGCGTTTTGCTCAATATTTTCTTGACAAATTCAAAAACGGAACGTCTTCCACTTTTCAGAAAATTGTAACAGGTGATGAAGCATGGTTTTACAAGTACGATCCTGAAACCAAACTACAAAGCTTGGTATGGAGCCCAGAAGGTGCAAATCCACCCGTTAAAGCAAACCAACAAAAGTCAGTAACAAAAGTAATGAGGCCAGTTTACTTCACCAGAGAGTGAGTTGTAGCTGCTATTCCTTTGGAAAAAGGCCTGACGGTAACTGCCAAGTGGTATACTGAAACTTGCTTACCAGAAGTATTCCAAAGTTTATTGGGAAGGCGCCAAAAAAAGGAACTTCGCCGATACTTTATGCATCATGACAATGCGCCAGAGCACACTGCTGGAAAAACAAGCGACTTTATTGTGCTGTCAGGCATGGAAGAAATTCGACTTCTGGTTATTTCCAAATAAAAAAAAAAATTTGCGAGGAAGAGTCTTCAAAAGCAATAAGGAGATAATAAATGCGGTCAATGATGAAATTGCAAAACTCCAAAAAGCCGATCAAGGTGGATTTATCAACTTAATACAAAGAGATGAAGAATAAAGATATAAAATTAAAACATTTTTTGTTTAGTTTTTTCTACTCTATTAAGCGATCTTTTGTTAGTCCCCTCGTATATTGTTTTATCACAAAACCTTTGAAAAACAAATATTTAATGACTGCTCGATAGTCGATTTTTTCCATTTTCACATAAAAACTCACATGGACTCACTTAAACGATTGTCAAATAACAACTCCGCTTCCAAAATGCCTAACATTTTGGTGAGTTCCTGTCAAAAGATGCACAACTACATTCCCCAGCTTTTATTGACGAGTGCTGCCATCTACATGTTAAGCTCGGAAACTGTACAGACCACCCTCCTTTTATATATTATTGTTTATTATTGTGTTCTTTATGACGGAGCAAAAGAGATGCATGACTTGGTCTCTTTATTACTCCAATGTGTTTTTCGGCTCGGCTCAGCAACAAGCGTTCACTATGTTCGCAACCTTACTCATTCAAGTATCTCTTTCATGCGTATCTCGTGATCCATGATTATTATTTTTGTTTCTATGCTTGTCTTTTCGGATGTTTAACTAATCATTAGTTTTAATAAGCATTAATATTTTACACATAAGTATCTTATAGAATATATATAATCACAGGCTGTATACATATAAGTACACAATGACAAATACCTGAGTTAAATAAGTCTCTGAATGTGATAATATTTCATATATCTGTCTATTTTGACATCAAGAAACACCTTTATAAGGTAACATTTTTGTTGGTTGTATTATTTGTGGTATCTATTTGTTTTTTTTTTCGGAAAAATATGTTCATATTTTAACTTCATTGTCGCTGTAACTCACCAAACCAATACATTCTCCAGCGTGTTTAAACAACTGCAAAGGGTTGTTGGTTGTTGTTTGATGTCCAAATATTAGGGTAGGTAAGGTTCCACATATGCATGTGTATCACGTAGTAATATTTACAACAACAACAACTATATCCATAAAATACTGCAGTCCATTGAGCACTGCATTGAGGTTAACTTGATTCGGTTAGTTGCGGTCTACAGTTGTTATTGTTGCTTTAGTTACAACATAATAATTGCTTTTTAAGAGATACAATTTCCACGTACAAACCTTTGTTCCTTTTTTTTTTTGGTTGCTCCATCTTTGTTATACGAGTAGTAGTTAATAAAGTTTGGCCAACATGTTTTGGCCAAAATAAGTACTTTTGACTAAAATACGTGTACGTGTATGATAACTGATGCACTAAGGCAGGGAGCAGTAAAACAGTATTCAGTACTCATTGGATTAATTATACAGCAATTACCAATTTGCACTGCAGAAAATTGTATGCTTTGCATGCTTGTAAAGAATTCATCAAGAAAGTTGATTAAAAGTCGTAATATGCAGTTTATAATTTGAGTTAAGCTTTTGCTTTTCAAAGATTGTATTTTCTAGTATTACGGGTCGTATTATACAATTTTGGCATTCTGTCTGGAATTAATTTGAAAGTTTTAGTTTCAAGTGACACGTCAGAGTCAATGGAAAATACGTACATGGTGCGCCATATCTTATAACGGTATGTATACATTGAATAACTTTGACATTTATCAGTTGA